>JAOTQH010284910.1:0-10036 GCA_025631255.1 Cornus kousa
GAGACAGAGGTAGCCCATGCAATAACTATATAGTCCATAATACATATACACACTAAAGGAACCTCACTAGACTATAGAGCTGCCTCAACCTGAATAGTAGGTAACATGCAAAACGCATATATAGCGGGCATGAGTACCTAGACCTACCAGGGTGCACAACCACACTATATCTAGCTACATATCCCTGGCAATATACGCACCCTATCCACTGATCTTGAGACTTAAGCTCATATCATGGCATATATCTATATATATATATATATATCTAATCTAAAGTAATCCACTATGTATCATCTAACTTGTTCAGTTGACATGAATATAAGTAGGACTTAACATTTTAGTTAATCCATTCCCTTATAAAATAGGTAGGACTTAACTGATATGTTAATCCATCCCTAGAGTGCCACCATCCCATACTGGTGCACTACATCCACACAATCCAACAATTGATGCAACAATTAAAGAGGTACATCAAATAGTCCAGAAATAATTATAACAACATAATATAATGCTATTATAGAATAGGAATGGCTTATAATTTTATTTAAATTTCCTACACCATATATCCTATGCATACTGAATCTTAAACATGCTGATATCTTATTATTCAGTCAAGAGAGCATTCTCCACAAATAATTCATGCTACACATTTAATTAAAATCAACTAAAATCAATTTAACGCTGTTTAAAAAAATTCCCTAGGTAAGGCTCGACCATTTGTCCTAATTGCTTGAGCATCCTATTTCAGACTCGAACATCCTGCTTCAGGCTTAAGCTTTTCATCTAATTGCTCGCATTTTTCCTTTTAGGCTCAAGCTTTTCATCCAATTACTCGAGCTTTTCCTTTCAAGCTCGAGCTTTTCATCTAAGGCTTGAGCTTTGCCCCCAAGGCTCGAGCACTGTAACTGCGGTTCGTGTACTGTTACGCGAATTAACCCAGAATTCTACTATGACCTTATTATTTATAGTTTATGGATTCTAAGGCATGTTTCTAGGTTCCATCAATACTCAGATATGATTACACATCATTTAAAACATATATAAACTCATAAAGAAATCAAATCAAATTCATGAATTTAATAATTTATATAACAATAACAACCATGAAAAATATAACTTATAAAACCTATATTCAAGATCAATTAAATTATGAATTCCAAATTTTAATTGTTCTTTACATAACTCTAAGATTATACTAGAGATATAAATTCCATAGATCAAAGGAGAAGTGTAAAACTAGAACTTGCCTTTAGGGATTTGATAAAACTAGCCTCCTTCTTCCTTTTCCTCTTCCTTCTTCCTCCTTCTTTCTCTCTCTCTTTCTCTAGAATATTATGTGATATATTTCTAGTCCTCTTTTCAACCCTATAGTTACATATTTATAGGATAAATAATAACCCCATTCCTTTTCCCAACCCACCTCAAATTAATAAAGAAAATAATAAAAAATAAAAATACTAAAAAGGTAACTAAAAATATATGTTACGTATAATCTATGTATATTATTTTTATCAAAGTAAAATAAATACCTAGATTATCACCAAAGGACTTATCTTAAATATATATGTATATTTATAATATATATATATATACATATACACTATCCATGGGTAATTATCCGTACCCATTTAACCCCTTATCCAAGTAGTCCATGGAACCCAATTAGTTGGCCCATGACTAATATTCATAACCATTAGAATAAAATAAAAAAAAATAAAAAAATAAAAATTAAACAACCATTTAAAACATTTAATTACAAGCAAACGCCTAACATTTAAACAAATAAGTACACATTATCTAACACATAATTCAACTAAACAAGTATTTCAAATAAACACATAATCAATTAATTCATATAAATAATTAAACAAATAACCAAGAAATAAAATAAAGAATTAAAAATACAATTAAAATAATTAATAAAATATCAAGACTATCCTTTTAAAATTAGGGTATTACAATCCGAGTGGATCAGATCGACCCCAAAGGCTGCAACAAACAATCAGCCCGTTCGGGTCACTAACATGAGTCATGGCCGTCTAGAAGAGGATGAGCAGCTAGAAAATTCCTACAAGATATAACTCAAGAAGGCTCATAAACTATAAAGAATTAGAGAGGTCAACATAGTCAAATGCAGGTTAACCTCAACTAAGATTTCCTTCTATAAAGGAGACTTCAAGAGAGTATAGCATCCACACGAGGATTCTGTGGTGATCAATGTTCTGGCAGTAAACTATTTAGTTAGAAATGTCCTCATCGACCCTGGTAGCAATGTCGACATCATAACTAAGTGGATGTTCAATCAGCTAAAACTCACTCCAGATTAGGTCCGTTCCACTAGAAACCCCTTAGTGGGATTCGACGGAAGAAGAGTGGAACCCATGGGTATAATCATGCTATCAGTCACTGTAGCCAAAAAAAACTCTAAAGGAGAACTTTATGATCATGAACATCCACCGACCTACAACTTGTTTATGGGCTGAGGATGGATCCATCGAATAAAAGGGGTCCCATCAACTCTGCACCAAGTCATGAGGTATATTGGTCCCAATAGACATGAAATCATAGACATTTGGGGAGATCAAGTGGCAGGGAAGGAGTTCTACCATACCACTATCCGGTTGGATGACAAGGGAAGCAGCTGTTGAAATAGCAATTACCGAGCTCCTCTTCTTCTGAGAAAAATGAGGAGCCAGAAGAAAAACACTCGACTGAGGAACCCCTAGAGGCAGTATAGTTAATAATAAGAGAATAACATAAAGTAACTTACATTGGGGCACTCCAATCACCAGAGGAGAAAGAAGACTTGGTGAGATTCTTAAGGCAGAATGCAGACATTTTTGCCTGGAACCACTGGGATATGCCTGGAATTGATCCAAAGATAGTATGCTACAGTCTAAATATAGACCTAAGCTACCGCCTAGTGAAGTAAAAACAAAGGAGATTTGCCCTAGAAAGGAACAAAATCATTGCAGAAGAAATCGACTGACTCCTAAAAGCAGGGTTCATTAGAGAAGTCTAGTATCCATAATGGCTGTTAAATGTAGTCATTGTCCAGAAAAAAAAATGGCAAATGGAGGGTGTGCATTAATTTCACCAACCTAAACAAAGCCTGCCCAAAAGATAGCCCAGAAAAAAAAAATAACAAATGGAGGTTGTGCATTGATTTCACCAACCTAAACAAAGCCTACCCGAAAGATAGCTTTCCATTCCTAAAAATTGATCAAATAGTGGATGCTACAACTGGGTAAGAAAGGATAACCTTCCTCGATGCCTATTTGGGCTATAACCATATCTTGATGGACCCATCGGAGGAAGAAAAGACATCCTTCATCATCGAGTGTGGTACCTACTGCTATAAGGTGATGCCCTTCGGGCTGAAGAATGTAGGAGCAACATATCAATGACATATTCGAAAAGTAAATCGGAAGAATAGTCGAAGCTTACATAGATGATATGGTAGTAAAGAGTAAGGAACAGAAAGATCACTTACAACATCTACTAGATGTGTTTGACACTCTAAGGAGAAATAGGATGAGGTTAACTCAGGCAAAATATTCATTCGGGGTATCCTCAGGCCAATTCCTAAGTTATTTGATAAACAATAGGGGAATAGAAGCCAGCCCTACCCAACTATCAAAGCTACTCCAAAGCAAAGAGTCACAGACCATAAAGGACATCCAAGTCCTAACTAGATGATAGCAGCTCTCAGTCGCTTCATATCCAAATTATCCAACGAATGCAAACTATTCTTTGATACCATCAAAGCAAAAAAAAAAAAAGGGAAGTATGTAGAGTAGAGCAACAGGAGGCTCTCATAAAACTTAAGGAATATATGATTAATCTACCCATCCTATCTACCCTAATACTAGAAGAACCATTGTACCTCTACCTAGTTGTATCCCGGTCAGCAACCAGCTCAACCTTGATAAGATAAATGGGCAAAAAGCAACACTCCGTGTTCTACTCCAGTAAAACTATGATAGAATCAAAAAACAGGTGCTCAATGGTTGAAAAAGTAATCTTTGCCTTAATTAAGGTGAAAAAGAAGCCCAAATATTACTTTAAAGCACACCAAATAGTAGTCCCCATGACACATCCGATCAGAGCAATTCTTAGCAAGCTAGACCTCTCAGGGAGAATTACTAAGTGGGCAATTGAGCTAAGCTCTTTTGACATACAATACGAACCACGTATAGCAAAAAATAGGATAAGTGGTCGTGGACTTCCTCCTAGAAATCAACCTAAAAGGCGCGGAACAGAGACTCCAGGTAACCCTATCTGGGAGTTGTATGTGGATAGCTCCTCCAACCAGAAAGGAACAGAGGCAGGATTAGAAATTAGAACCCTCAAGGGGAGCAAGCTCCATTAAGCAATCCATCTAGAATTCCCCACCACAAATAATGAAGTAGAATATAAAGCATTACTGGTAGGACTAAGGTTGGCCAATGAGCTTCAGGTAAAACATCTTCGAGCTTATAATGATTCACAATTTATAACTAGATAAGTGACAAGTGAATACACCCTCATAGAAGAAAGGATGAACACAAACAGAGAGGAAGTGGAAAAACTTGCAAAAGGTTTTGACACAATAGAATTCAGATAGATTCAGAGGGAAAAAAATCCAATGGCCGACCGCCTAGCTTGCGCAGCCTCAGTAGTAGATGACTCGATGGTAAGACTTGTTTACATCGACATTTTGGATACACCGAGCATCATAAAAGGTTTGCTGGTACTTATTATACTGAGAGAACCAAGCTGGATGGACTCAATTCTAGCATACCTAAAAAGAGGGAACCTCCTTGCTCAAAAGAAGCAGCATGGTAGTTAAGGCTGAAAGCTACAAAGTACTCAGTTATCAATGGGAAGCTCTACAAATGCTCGTTCTTAGGCCCATATCTCAGATGCTTAACTCCCACGGAGTCAAGAGAAATCATGAGGCAACTGCATGAAGGAGAATGAGGAAATCACTCTAGGGGAAGGTCATTAGCCCATAAGGCCCTATCCGAAGGCTATTTCTGGCCTTACATGGAAAGAGAGGCCGAAGAGTACTCCAGAAGGTGTGAAAAAGGTTAAAAGTACGAACCCATCATGCACTAACCACCAGAAAAGCTGCACACAATGAGCAACTTATGTCTTTTCACTCAGTAGGGGATGGATATGGTTGGTCCCTTACCACCAGCCACATCATAAAAGAGACACGTCCTATTAACAACTGATTACTTCACCAAATGGGTTAAAGTAGAAACATATGCAAGAGTAACTAACGTTCAAGTCAGGAAGTTCATTTAGAACAACCTGAAATACAGGTTTGGGATCCTACAATCAATCGTTATAGATAATGGCACGAACTTGAGCAATCAACATACTCAACAGTTCTTTGACAAGTATGGGATCAACTAAAAAATGTTAGCTGTGTACCATCCATAAGGCAATGGGTAAGCAGAAATAACCATCAGGATAATTTTTGCCTGCATTAAGAAGAAACTCGAGGTTAAGAAGGGAAAATGGCTGGATGAGTTACCAAACATTCTCTGGGTGTACAGAACCACCTCAAGACACCCCACGGGCGAGAGCCCTTTCACGCTGGCCTATAGAACTGAAGGTGTAATCCCAACTAAGACGGTTTCCCCAACCATTTGAAGTTTGGCATGAGGGTAGGAACCAAGCAACCAGCTGTTGAAGCACAATCTGGATCTTCTGGAGGAGAAAAGAGAGACAACAACCATTCGATTGGTAGCATATCAACAAAGGTTGATGAACAGCTACAACAAATGGGTTAAGCACAGAAGCTTCAATCAGGGGACGTCATACTCCTGAAATTAGAAGGATGTGTGGAAAAGTTGGAACCTAACTGGAAAAGTCCATTCCGAGTCTCAGACGTGATAGGAAAATGAGCATACAAACTCTAACACTTGAATGGTACTGTGGTAGAAAAAACAAGGAACGTGATGCAATCGAAAAGGTATTTTCAATAAAATAATCGCACCAGTGTTTTTAGTGGCCCCTCTGATAATGAATAAAGTTGTTTTGTTTGTTTATCAAATAAGTGTCCTATAATGACTAAAAAAAACAAACTTTTATTTAATTATTAAAAAACAACCGTGTGATTTAAAAATCAGCAAGGGGAATACTTTGATAATGGTGACCCACTGATAGTGACAACCTATCATCAAAGGTCCCATTATCAAGTGTCTCCCCCCGCAGCCCCTCTTTTTTATTAAGCTCAACCCAAGATATGACCCATATTTTTTAAAAATATATATACATGTATAAAATAGTAATAAATATATATATATATATATATAAGGTATATATATATAAGGAAAAGGCCCGAAGAACCAAACGCCACACCAAATTCTATCAAAATTTGGTTAAATAAATAAATAAATAAAAAAAGCCGAATAGCCCGAAAGGCTGATCGCAAGACAAAGGCAAGGGTCTGAAAAGCCGAACGTCATACCAAGTTTCATCAAAATTTGGCTAAGTCAAAAAAGTTGAATGGCCCTAAGAGCCGATCGGCCTCAAAAGCCAAACGCAACAAAAAGACAAATGCCTAAAGAACCGAACACCATTCCAAATTTCATCAAAATTTGACCAAGTCTAAAAGTCGAATGGCCCCAAAAGCCAATTTCCACAAAAGAAAAAAGGCCCAAAGAGCCGAACACCATACCAAATTTCATTAAAGTTTGGCTAAGTCTAAAAGTCGAACGGCCCCAAGACCTGGTTTCAACAAAAGGCAAAGGGCCTGAAGAGCCGAACTCCATACCAAATTTCATCAAAATTTAGTTAAGTCTAAAAATTGAATGGCCCCAAGAGCCAGTTTCAACAAAAGGCAGAAGCCTGAAGAGTCGAGCGCCATACAAAACGTTATCAAAATTTATCTAAGTCCAAAAAAGCTAAACAACCATTGGGACTGATTAAAATAGAGGGCTCAAAGAATATAAGCAATCACGAGTAATATTATAAAAGAAAGCTAAATTCTATTCAAATAGAACGCAAGACATTCCCTACAGCTCTAAAAAAAAAAGGATCCTACACATTTCAGCCCTATTATTATTCCTGCATAGGATCCTCCATGACATCAGCTCCGCCCTCTGCATTAAATTCCTACGTGAAAGCATTAACCAACTCTACTCTAGTTAAACTAGAGGGAGGGATAGATGGATCAAGGGCTAAAATAAGTTTCCTCAAGGAGCTTGATGGGTACAAAAGAGGATGCAGGACGTCCGAAGCCTTTTCACCTTTTAGCAGAGCACTAAATCCCATCTCACCGACCCCGGCAGATGGCTTGTCATACTCCCCAATGACTTGGAGCCCTTGCTCCACATCATGCTCATCAGCATCGCCATATTCCCTCTCCTCCGAAGGATGTTGGCCTGGGTAAAGACAAATCTGAATCCCTTGGCATAATGAAGGTTGGCAACTTAGGAGAAACGAGCAAAGATCTCCAAACCTCCATCCTTACAGGTCTGAATCATAGAGTTCACCTTCCCAAGCTACATGTCAAACTCGGCTGCTCTGTTTTCCAGCTCTCTGTGTAATACTCTTAATTTTAAAAGGATAGTCTCGATATTTAATTTATTATTTTATTACATTTTGAATTAATTAAATGATTTATTTGATTACGTGGCTATTTGTTTATGTGTTTTAAATTGAATTATTTGTTGAAATTAATTTATGTGCTTAAATATTATTTTAATTAATTATTGGTATGAATTGATTTGTTTAAATACTAAGTGATAATGTGTATTTATTTATTTACATGCTATGTGTTTATTTGTATTTAAATTATTTATTTTATTTTATTTTATTTTAAAAGGAGTTGGATATGGATAGTAGTAATGGACCAACCATTTGGGTCCCATGGACTACTTGGATAAGAGGTTTAATGGGTATAGATATTTACCCATGAATAGTTTTATTTATATATTTATGATAATATATATAGGGATAATTTTAATAATTACTATTGTTATTATTATTTTTTATGGAAAGTTAGAATTATATGTATTGATATTATTATCTTATGGAAAGTTAGAATTATATGTATTGTTATTATTATTTTTATAAAAAGTTAGAATTATATGTATTAAAATTAAATATATTATATACATATATGTAACAGCCTGAAAAAAGGTTAGATATGTCTTACTTAGTACTTGTAATTACTTCATTCCTACTATATGTTATTTTGTTTTCCTCTAATGTTGTTAATGTGTTTGGTTTTGCATGAGGTCATTTACATTCCAAATTTGCAACTTACCCTGAAAAAAGGTTAGATATATCTTGCTTAGTACTTGTAATTACTTCATTCCTACCATGTGTTATTTTGTTTTCCTCTAATATTGTTAATGTGTTTGGTTTTGCATGACGTCATTTACACTCCAAATTTACAACTTAGCCTGAAAAAAGGTTAGATATATCTTGCTTAGTAGTTCTAATTACTTCATTCTTACCATGTTTTATTTTGTTTTTCTCTAATGTTGTTCATGTGTTTTGTTACATGAGGTCATTTACACTCCAAATTTATAACTCAGCCTGAAAAAAGGTTAGATATATCTTGCTTAGTACTTGTAATTACTCCATTCCTACCATGTGTTATTTTGTTTTCCTCTAATGTTATTAATGTGTTTGGTTTTGCATGAGGTTATTTACACTCCAAATTTGCAACTTAGCCTGAATAAAGGTTAGATATATCTTCTTGTTGTTCATGTGTTTGGATTTGTGGATTAATTTTGTGGGCGGTGTCCCTTGTTGAATTAATTTTGTGGGCGGTGTCCCTTGTGTTTATTGTGTATTGAAATTTTGGAAATGTCCATTTAAGGGGAAGCTATGCCAGATTTTCGAAAAAATATAAAATAAAAAATTGAATTTAAACTTTGATTCCAATTAAGAATGTAGCCTTTCCATGGGAAAATCTAACTCTGCTTTATATTTTGTTACTATAGGTAATGTCTTGCTTTATATTCAAATTCTATTTTTTCTTATTTCTTAATGCTTCCTTATATCCTTTTTGGTGAATCATAAACTATTGTCAACCCAGAACTATGTAATCTATATATGCTCTTGGAAGAACTGGCACTACATTGAAGGACATGGGAGTAAGTTGTGGGCAGTGGCAGCAATGGGATTGATAGGAAGCATTCTCCAGTTGGTGAAACTCTAGGAAGCTAGTGATCTCTAAGTTAATCAAATGGAGGACTATGTAAGTATAAAGAAGTGTGTGTACATTTTATGTATTTAATTTTAGTGATCTCTAGTTGTGTGTACATTTTATGTAAGTATAATGAAGTGTGTGTGTACACACACACATCTTATTTTTAAGGAATGTCTAGCTCCCTATATGTGGAAGTGTGACGGCCCTGGTTTTTCAAGCCAGTGCATCTTACGAAGAACAGTAGTTTGACCCGATAACGGATCCGAAATGCGGAAGCGAAAGACCAAAAATATGACAAATAAGCCCCCAGGGGCAAAATAATCATTTTTGAAAATTGCGGACTCGAGTGCCACCGAGTACACCGTTGGAAATACAACAAAAAACTAATCAATATGGACTCAAGAATCACCTGATTCAGAGCCCGGACGGAAAAGATAAGAATTTAGAACTAGTGGCCTTCGCCGTTTAAGGATTATCACGAACCTATCTTACAAAAATTGGAATAACTCACACTACAAATGAAGTTTTGATAAATGGTTGGTTCCATTGGAAATATAACTTCAAGCTTTTGAATTTAGGCTCAAGAATAACCTGATTTGGATCAAGAACGAAGGAGAAAGGTCAAATACAAAAATGATGTCGTGGCGGCCCGACGAGGACAGCCCACTACAGCTGCAACTGAGAGTAAAAACGGGCATCTAAACGGACTTGTCTGGAAAAACTCAAAGAAGAAACCCTCCCTAAAATCAAGTTTCCTACCCAAAGCACGGATGCAAACAAAAAAAATGCATCGTGAAAGGCCCAAAATGCCCCCAAGAAAAATCAGGTCGAGGGGGAAAAATATTCCCGAGCTACTGCCCAAGAAATGGAAATGGG
>JAOTQH010284921.1:0-10036 GCA_025631255.1 Cornus kousa
CATATAAGCACTTCACCTTTCCTCTACCCAGGCGATGTGGGACTTGTGCACCCGTAGCTCGCCAGTGTGGTAGCCTGACAGTGTCTTTCGCATCCGCCCACGGCACACCCGCCCACAAGGTCATCACAACATGTTGCACCATGCGGGAAGCATTAGGCATGATTATTGTTCCGCACATAATTATTCCCTCTGTTTCATAAAAAATGTTCACCTTTTTTTATTTTTGGCTGTCTCAAAATAAATCTCTCATTTGAAAAGTTAAAGTATTAAGTATTTTTTATAGCATTACCAATTTAACCTTTTTGCATTGAACTCGTAAAAAGTAAATGGTCACAGGATATTTTGGCAATTCATTCACAACCAAAACAACAAAAAATACTAAAACTCATTATCTTAAAATGTTAGATTCTCGAAAAGAAACGTTTAATTTGGTACAGGTAGTGTACTTTTTTGGCATTAAGCTAACTAAATGCAAGTGGTTTTTGAATGTCCCATCTGAGTCCCCTCCGATTATTTTGCCTACTAATTACTAATCTTTCAAGTTATTTGGCCTTGGTACAAGTCATCTCTCGCAATATTTTGTTTTCATCATTTTTCTAAAATTTATGAAACACATAAAAAATTTAACAAAATTGTGATTTATTTTCTTGTTCAAAATTCAAAGTAGTAATCATATACTCTTTTTGTTTTGGGGTAAATCATCTACTCATCTTCATGACTCAAAGCCCATACTTTGAACCTTTTTATTAACTGAGATATCTCAAGAAAAATATCTTTGATTAATTATTTAATGTTTTCAACTTTTATTATATATATATATATATATATACATATATTTGGATACCATTCATCATAGGTAGATTTTCAATAAATTTCTTCAATACAAACTTGAAGAAATTTTTTTACTGAATTTAAATTGAGTTGGAATTTAAACGGGAGAGGGAAGGTGGGAGTTATATAAGGAAATCTAAATGAGTGTAGAGACGAGAATGCGAAGCCTAGCTGTTTGCTAAACAATTTTGGACGGAGATAGATCGGGGGAACTTAAACTGTATGTTCTAAGTAATCTTGACATTTATTTAAAATTCATTTTCATCAAAGATGGTGCGTTTCCTAGTTACATGCTATGAAGTGTAGAAATAGATAAGGATACAAGGACAACAAGATATGGATACGATGACACAACTTACTCTTACAAAATAGGAAAAGAATATGGAAAAGACACGATATTGTATGTATATATACGTTAGAGTGTGGCTTAAAGTTATTGTTGCGATACGATTCTGGAAGAGTTGGACCTGTGGATTGGTCCAACGTGGTTGTAGATGAAGATTGTATTATGGAAAATTTGGACCAATGTAACTTTTCATGGACTGTTCTAACATGTCTGATATGTACGGTAATGAGTTTCTATTCCATTTTGGAAATCTGAAATTTTGTAGAAAGAGGCTGAAGATTTGGGAAGGAATTTGTGGCATATTTGGCTACTACTTTCTAGTTGTGATTGATATGGTAACTCCTTGGAGGCAAGTGGTGAAATTCTTGTCCAACAAAAAATTGAGTTTAAAGACTCTATTTGTAAAAATGGTGTGAGAGATAAAGGTAGAGAGCTAGAAAGGAAAAATGCAAGGGGTGATGATTGTTGTGAGGAGAATGGAGAGTATATGTAATTCCTATAAATGTAGCCTGAGAAAAGGGGATTATGGTGTTCGGCCCCCCTCCCCCCCACCCAAAAAAAGAAGAAGAAAAGAAATAAAGAGTGAAAGAAGAAAAGATTGAAAAAGTGTGTAGGGCTTTTGCATGTATTGTTTTATATTCTCGTCCTTAATACATAATAGTGAAATCTCTCAGACGTAGCCGTAAAGTTGATTGAACCATGTAAAACATTGTACATGTTGTGCGTGGATGTGTATGATTATTATCTCCATATAGCTTGTGTGATGATAATGTTTCCGCTATGTGTGATGAATCAGATATTTAACTCTCAACAACCCCCAACCTGGGTTAGATAGAGTTAATATCCCTAACAACTTGTATTAGAGCTGATGGTGGGTCAAAGCCTATGGTTGGTCCTGAAGATCATGGCAGAAGGTTGGCGTGAAGTTTATCAAAGTAGAACGTTAATCATGGGTGCTACGGAGATTCAATCAGAGTTGATGATGACATGAAGATAATGAAAATAAGAAATAAGGTAGTAGTGTGAAGCTCATAAGGAACAAGTATTGGGACAAGTCGATGATGCTCCTTGTCAAAATGAGGTGAAAATGATGGTATGAATAAGAGAGGTTTATTGCTTTAAGCCATAAAACCAATTAGTGAGGATGAGTTGATTGATTGGTGGGTTGTCATACATGACCAATTATACACCAATAGGGATAATGGATAGAGTTTTATTGGAGGTGGAACAATTTTTAATCGAGGTGGAGCTATGCAAAAGCATGTGAAGACAGAATTTTTATGCCAAGGTAGAGATTGTTAGTGTGCGGCTCAAAATTACTATTGCGATACAGTTCTAGAAAAGCTAGATTGGTCCAACATGGTTGTAGATGAAGATTTTATTTTGAAAAAGTTGGACCAGTCCAACTTTTCATGGACTGGTCCAACATGTCTGATATGTGCGGGAATGAGTTTACTATTCCGTTTTGGAAAACTGAAGACTTGTGGAAAGAGATTAAAGATTTAGGAAGGAATTTGTATCATATTAGGCTGTTATTTTAGAATTGTGATTGATATGGTAACTCCTTGGAGGCAAGTGCTGGAATTCTTGTCCAACAAGAAGTTTGGTTTGAAGACTCTATAAATAGAGATGGGTGCGGAAAATAAAGATAGAGAGGGACGAAAGATGTAAGGGGCTGGTGAGTGTTGTGAGGAGAGTGGAGAATATATCTAATTCCAATAGATGTGGCCTGAGAAGAAAGGGGTGGATCTGGTGTACATCTTAGCTCGAAAAATAAAAGAAGAAGAAGAGTGAAAGAAAAAAAGATTGAAAGAGTATTTAGGGTTTTGACATATATAGTTGTATATTTTATTTCTTGATACATGATAGTGAAATTTCTCTTCATAGACGTAGCCCGAAAGTTGGGTGCATGAACCATGTAAAATACATATTGTGTTATGCGTGGATGTGTATGATTGTTAGCTCATGTGATGATGTGATGATGATGTTTTCACTGTGTACGTGTGATGAAGAAGGATTTAACTCTCAACAATACCTAATCATGGAATGGGTTGGATGGAATTAATATCCTTAACAATATATAATATGAATTACATATATATATATATATATATTACTATATATAAATGTCTTCTCTAAATACGACCAATAGACGTGACATAACTGATTATAAATACTACGTGATAGTTATTAGATAGCGCATTTTTATACTCCAATAAATTGGGATGTAACTGAATTACGATCCTCCAACCGTCATTTAACTGTCGACATGTAACGTCGACCATTAATATTGATACCTTGTTGACTCATAAATTCATAATAAGGATTTTGTGATACTATGTTATCGCATAATACGAATACTGCCAAACAATAGAATCTAAACGATAAAACGAGATTCCTTATCTAGTAGAATATGAAGAAATGATTAACTTGCTTTTATTACTATTTTTTAATAACGACCGATACATAACAACCAATCATGTGATGTGACAACCCATACCTCTAAGATGACGGTCTTTCCGTTGCAAATTTGTAATTATTTTGCACTTTTAATAAATTAGGATACAGGCGAATTAGGACGTATGTCTCTAGACCGTTACATAACGATTGTTATTTGCTATTGTTTTCGCATGGTAGTAAAATCGAAAGGAAAAAAAAGTGCTTCTTAATCTAAGTAGATCCTCGTCAGGGCCATCCTATTAATGTGGCAACAATTTTCTTAGATAATGTTTGTAACCCTTCCATGGCTGAGGGTCTGGTGTTGCGTGAATCTATGGTTTAGCTTAAGAGATGGGGATACCACAATGTGGTGGTCGAAGGTGATTGTCTTCCAGTAATGCGGTTGGAAGCTTCGGTGGAAGCTCTTAGTGTGGTTTTCAGTGACATCCTCTCTCTGCTTAAGGATTGCTTTGGATCTTCCCGTGTATGGGTTCCTTGTGGAAGTGACATTGTTGCTTTCTTATTGAGCAATGCAAACATGTTTTTAAAGCCGAATGTGGCGATTTAGAGTGGAGCTTATGGCATCGTGGTTGTTAAATTTTCTTCTCCCTGATTATTTAGTTTCTTCCTCTGAATGTTAGTTTTTTGTTTGGTGTTAAAAAAAAAATTAAAAAATAATAATAAAATCTAAGTAGATCCCCAACATTAAAAATGAATTCTTGAATTTAATTATGAAAACTATAGTCTAATTGTTTAAAAATAAATAATTTTTCAGTTACACACTCCAAAATTTGTAGTGAGACCTTACATGTAGTGTGGACTTCATTATTGATTAACCACATAGCCTTCTCCTCTATATATATACCATGCTACTTTCGATGCCATATTTGCTTCAGTTAAAGATGCCATATTTGCTTTGAAATCAAAGTTTCAAACAACTCTCTGATTTCATAGAGAATTCAGAAGAGCTCTCCATCTATCTTCAAGGTACATAGCTTAATGGCAAGGATCAAGAGATCAGGCATAGAAAAGATGGGTGCGCCTCCTCAGCAAGATATGAGGTAGTACCCTAAATTTCTAATTGCCACAAGATTTTGAAGTCTTCTCATTTCTATAAATATATTGTGTTAATTTGTTAATATCTAGGCATTTTTTGCTTCTTTTTTATTCATTTTTCTTTCTGTCTTTGGTTGGATTAACCAATCTCTTCTTTGAAAACATAGCTTTTAATTCAAGAACATAATTATTATACTGATTTTTTATTTTATTTTTTTAACTATATAGTTTTTTCTTTGCTTCACATGCAGTGTGGTTGCACGCAAACAAGGGGAGGCAAGAAAACTTAACAATTTTTAAACTCGATCAAATTTCTTATAAAACATTTGCTTTGATCGAATACCACTCACATTTTTTTGTTTTCGTGAATGCTTCTTCTGTAGGAGGAAGAAGTTAAGACTGAACTACAGCCGTATTACGTCAGCAGAGAGTTAGCATTTCGAATTAAAAGGTTTCATCTCTCTCTCTCTCTCTCTAACACACACACACACATACTTGATTAATTAGGTGTTCTAAGTGATGGTTATACTCTTCTTTGTGTGCATCATTTGGTTCATTTCAATGGTGCTGGGCTAAAAGGATTAAGGTAAAGTACACTGAATCTGCATTAATCATTTAATTAACATCCGCATATATAGTTGAGTTGTCCAATTAATTATTTTCTTTAATTATAATTTCTTGAACAGGAGATCCGGGAAATGATGAAGGACGAAGAGCACGATATTCAAACACTGCGCAAGGAAGTCTGGTCGATCCCTCCACCCTTATAATTAACCTTCACAATAATCTTTTTCATGCAAATAAAAAAATCTTCATCTTCACTAGACAAAACATTTAGTCAAACTTAAAATATTTTCTATATAAAAATTTTCAAGGTAAAATATATATATATATATATTTTTATCTTCTGGTGTTTGGCAAAGGTCCTAAAAAAAAATTTCATCTTCATTGCACTTTTTTCCTATATAATCGCAAATCTTCCCCCCTTCTATTATTAGGACAATTGTTTTCATTTAGGCCCCGTTTTTTCGGCCTAAAGTATCTTCTTTGAAAAATATTTTCTATATAAAACTTTTCCAGGTAAAATATATTTTTTATTTTTATTTTTTGGTGTTTGACAAATGTCCTGAAAAAAAATTCCAGTACAATAGCATAAGTTATTTTTTGTTAGGTTTTGATAAAATATTTTACTCACTAAATATTTTACATAAATTTTGAACAACCAAACACCAAATATATATATATATATATATATATATAATATTTTACATCAAAATAAAGGGAGCCTTAATATCTCTCTACTCCAAGCATGCCTGACTTGATAAACATACAATCATATTCTTAAGAATCAATGTAGGTAAAATTGTCAGCCCTACCGAAAAAAAAACCTAGCCGAGTCACTTTAGAATTACGCAACCTAAAAGAGGAAATTAAATGGTCTTATTTTTATTGGAATTCAAATTAATCTTCCAGATCTAGTATATATTTAATTCATATTTCTGATTTAAATATTGTAGTGTTTGCAAACATATAAGAAAAAGAATAAAGAAGTTATTTTATTGACATTTACCCTATATATTATCTAACTGATTTCTCTATTCGGTCTTTGAAGGTTCAATCCTTGCTGTGGCGCCTAATGGGAAGCACAAAATGTGTGAGATAGCTGAGGAAGAAAGAGCCAAATATTAAGGCCATCTTGAAAAAATAAAAAGATCTTATTAATCGTTTGATCTCTTGAGTTTGTTTTTTTAATTTGTGAATGATGATGTTTTCTATGTTATGATATTTCTGTGGAAGAGATTGTGTATTTTTTTTTTTTTTTTTTTTTTGGTTTGGTTTGATAAAAGATAATAGAATAAACTTATAATTTACCATGTTTGCTGAGAGGGAAGAAAAAACAAAGTTTTAAATTTTTTGTCATTATATCCAATAATATTTATAATATTGTAATTTATAGAGGATAATACTGTAATTTAAAACTTATATAATTTAGATTATTTTTTAATTTAAAAATTTTATAATAGTCCACTTGTCTTCCCTCCTTTCTTCTGTTCAAATTTGGGCGGATGAAAATTTATAAAGGAATTCTCCTTTCTTTATTTATATTATCTCTTCTGGACAAAAAAAAATTTGTACAACCTTCTTATTTTCTCTCCACACCATTTCATTAGTTTCTACCGAACACAGCATTAGTGTCTAATTTTGGATGCAGTTTTGAAAGAGGCTTAAATGAAAGTAAAATTTGTGCAAAAAATCAAATGATGAAGTTGTTGTTTATTGTAGGGATTTCAAGCTAGTGTGTATTATAATGAGAAGAAATGTACATATATGTGATCCGGCTGGACCATGTTAAAACAGCCCATATCAAGGCAAAAGCCAAAGGCCCGAAACTTTCTAATATTCGAAGCCCATTTATGAGACTTTTTATTTATGAGACTTTTAAATGAAAATTCAGCATTATAATGTGTTTGAAAGTTTTATTATTATAATTATTATGTCTGAAGATTGACTTTCAGCATAATTAACATAGTTTTGGCATTAAGTTAATTAACAGCATGTTGATGTTAAATGCATTAGGAAAAAAAATCTAATATTTGCTGAACGGAAAAGAGATTAGTTGGTAGGTGGTGGACTTCTGGAATGGAAAAGAGATTAGATGACTGTTATTCACGGAACGAAGAAGCGATTAGGTGGTAGATGGTAGACCCTTCGAGATAATAAATAGCGGTACAACAAGGATTAGAAAGAAAATCACAAATGGGCCTTCCAAATGCTCAACATGAAGAGCTGCCTATGAAATTGTCTCAACCCACTAATATATCAAATTTTGAAAATGAAAAGACGGTTATGAGTGAAAATTTTATTACTACATTATAATATATTCAAACATAATAATTATAATAATAAAATTTTCACTCATAACCGTCTTTTCATTTTCAAAATTTGATATATTAGTGGGTTGAGACAATTTCATATTTTTGGCATTAAGCTAATTAACAAGAAGTTGGTGTTAACTGTATTAGAATATAAAAATCTCTATTTATCAAATGGGAAAGAGATTAAGTGATGGGTTGTGAACCTTTGGAACAAAAAATAGATTAGATGGTTGTTATTCACTAAACGGAAAAGTGATTAGGTGGTTAGTGGTGGACCTTCGGAATGAAAAATAGATTAGGTGATAAATGGTGGACCTATCGAGATAATAAATGGTTATACAACAAAGATTAGAAAGAAAATCATAAATGGCCTTCCAAATGCTTAACATGCAAAGTTGCCTATTAAATTATGTCAACCCGCTAATACATCAAAATTTGAAATTATAAAGACGGTTATGAGTAACGGATAAATGTTTGAAACTTTTAGTATTATAATTATCATGTTTGAAGATTGGTGTTAAATGCACTATGCTAATTAAAAGCAGGTTGGTGTTTAATGCACTGGAATAAAAAATATTTATTTACTAACGGAAAAGAGATTAGGTGGTAGGTAGTGGACCTTCTTAACAGAAAAGAGATTAAATGGTAGGTGGTGGACCTATCGAGATAATAAAAAGCTATACAACAAGGATTAGAAAGAAAATCATAAATGGGCCTTCCAAATCCTCAACAAGCAGGGTTGCCTATTAAATTTTGTCAACCCGTGAATATATATCAAAATTTGAAAATGAAAAGACGGTTATAAGTAACGTATATGTGTTTGAAAATTTTAATATTATAATTATTATGTTTGAAAATTGACTTCCACTATAATTGACATATTTTTGGCATTAAGCTAATCAAAATCAAGTTGGTGTTAAATAATTATGCACTATAATACAAAAATATCTATTTATTGAACGGAAAAAAAATTAGGTGATAGGTGATGGACCTCCGAATGAGAAAGAGATTAGGTGGTTGTTATTCACTGAATAAAAAAAGCTATTAGGTGGTAGGTAGTGGGCATTAGATATTAGGTGGTGGACCTATCAAGATAATAAATAGCTATAAAAAAAGGATTAAAAAGAAAATCGTAAATGGGTCTTCCAAATGCTCAACAAGCATAGCTGCCTATTAAATTGTGTGACCCACTAACATATCAGAATTTGAAAATGAAAAGACAATTATGAGTAAAAGATATGTGTTTGAAAATTTTATTATTATAATTATTATGTTTGAAAATTGACTTCCAGTATTTACTAAACAAAAATGAGATTAGATGCTAGGTTGTGGACCTTCATAACGTAGTAAAAAAAAGAAAAAAAAAAAAGAAAAAAGAATTAGTTGATAAGTAGTGGACCCATCGAGATAATAAATAGCTATACAACAAGGATCAGAAAGAAAATCATAAATGGGCCTTCCAAATGCTCAACATGCAGAGCTGCCTATTAAATTGTGTCAATCCACTAATACATTAAATTTTGAAAATGAAAAGACGATTATGAGTAATAGATATGTGTTTGAAAATTTTATTATTATAATTAATATGTTTAAAAATTGACTTCCAGCATAATTAACATAGTGTTAAATGCACCAGAATACAAAAATTTGCTACTTATTTATTAAACGGAAAAGAGATTAGGTGGTAGGTGGTGGACCATCGAAACGGAAAAGAGATTAGGTAGTTGCTATTTAGTGAACGGAAAAGAGATTAGGTTAGGTGGTAGGTGGTGGACCTAACCGCAGTAATATATCAAAATTTGAAAATGAATGTTTAATTAGATTTAAAATAAATGTACTTAAACAAAAAAATTGATAAAAAATAAATGTAGGGTTTGTACAACTTTGCTTATAGAACAAATTAGAAGGCCAATGCCCCAAACTATCAAGTGTCAACCAGAAACTTTTAAATGGAGAGAACAATTATGATGGCTACTATATTCTTCTTTTGCATTAAGCTAATTGGTGTTAAATGCACTATAATACAAATTATGTTGGTGTTAAACAATAAATGTAGGGTTTGTACAACTATGCTCATAGAACAAATTAGAAAGCCAATGCCCCAAACTATCAAGTGTCAACCAGAAACTTTTAAATGGAGAGACAATTATAATGGCTACTATATGTTTGAAGATTGACTTTCAAAATAATTACTAATACTCTTCTTTTGCATTAAGCTAATTAAAAGCAAATTGGTGTCAATTATATTAAAGATTAGTATAACTGGCAAAAAAAAAAAAAGAAGAAGAAGAAGAAGAAGAAGATCGAAGAATAAAAATAGATGTAGGGTCAGTTGAAGTTTTGCTTATGAAACAAAATAAAATGCCAAATGCCCCAAACTATCAAGTAACAGCTATATGTTTGAAGATTAACCTTCAACATAATTAACATTTTTTTTTTTTTTTTTTTTTTGGCATTATGCTAAATTATAAGCAAGTCGGTGTTAAAT
>JAOTQH010284942.1:0-10035 GCA_025631255.1 Cornus kousa
CACAAGGTTTTTCCCACAACAATTGGTCTCTTCTACCAATTAGGGTTTTCTCTCTAAAAATCCTGGTGTCATCTCTCTAACTTTACTTAATTTACTTTTCAGTATTTATCTTTATGATTGTAGATATTTAATTGATCATATTGCTTAGGTAAATTAAACAATTACAAAATTTGGGCAAGTTGAACTAATAATCTCATCGAAGTCATTTAAGGAGTTAATCATAATCAGGGGCGGAGCCATGAATGGGCTAACCTGGGCTATAGCCCAGGTCCAATTTAAAAAAAAAAAAAAAAAAAAAAAAATGGAGTACTACTAAGCCCATCTGCTACTCTTCATTTTCTTATCAGTCATTCAGCCCATCCATAATAAAACATTCAATCCAACCAAATCCAAACACATTGTTGCAAACCCAAACACGTATTGTTACATTGAACTCTCTTTTTCTCAATCTGCAGAACTGTGTGAACAATTTGAATGTTCAAACTTATAAACAATTAAAGCTTCCTTAAATTGTACGGCAAAGCTCAACTTGGTATCAAGTAACATCGACACTTAAACTTTACTCTTTTGAATAAAATTTTAAAGTGAAAAAGTTGTTCTCTATGTTTCTAATCTAAACCGTTCTCTGCTTGAAATTTTGTTCCCCCAATAAATCCTATGCTTGATTTTTTTTCTTTAGCCCCCCTACTTTCAAATCCTGGCTCCGCCCCTGATCACAATTAAATCAGCTAACAGCTTCCGCACCGCGTAACTCGCAATAGGAGCTCATGTTGATAAAATATCCAATTCACTTGCAAATAAGGTAATGTTTTTTTTTCGCCTGGTACCATTTATTGTTATCAATCTTGACAAAATAAGGAATGCTAAATCTATAGGATTGAAGGGAAAAATAAAGAAAGAACAAAACATGGTTCAACCACTAGGGCTTCATTATAATATCTCTTCATTTCGATTATGACGACTCATATGATTATAAAGAAAATACTTCAAAAAAAAGTCAAACACAAATATGGTAAATATGGTAACAATCAATTAGTTCAATTAGAAAAGACTTGTTACCCAAGTATAGTAACTTTAACACCAATTCACTTGAAAAGAAAAAGAAAATGGCAGTAGACACACATGGATCTGGATCCCCTCGTATGGTGGAAATTACATGACGTCGCATTAAAACATTGTCGTTTGGAGGCATAATTGGCAGTCACTTAAAACTCATTAAGGCGGTATTTGGTCATTCCTTAAATAGCCTGTTATGTTTTTGAAATATTAATCTACCCTCAAAATAAATCAATGTGATGAAAACTAATTGAAATGAATTAAAGTATTATTAATAGAGAAAAACAATGTGTGATTTTATATATATGTATTTATATATACATGTTGATTCATGAGTATATTTGCGTGGATATATTGGTTCTTGTTCAAATTAGATCTATACATATGGGTTTAAATGCACAGCATTACCAAGGTAAATGCATCTATAAAAATGATGGTTGGTGGAGAGAGGGGTGGTGGTTGCTAGGAGGTTGAGAGGGGAAGGGTGATGGACATCGTTATAGGGTGAGGTGAAAAAGGTGTGAAAAATAGAGTGATAGAAATATAGAACGAGAGAGGAGAACTACTGTAATTTTAAGACGAGGAACAAAATATAATAATGTTAAGTTTTTTTTTTTTTGGAAGATTAGTTATAATAAAAGTGAATTGTTGTGCCTCAAAACGTTGTAATTTTAATATACGAAATAAGAATAAAAGACCTCCTCTGTAGGAGGGGATCCAAGTCACATCAACACAGACATAGAGAAGGTGTGGTGTGATAACCCAAATTCAACTCCCCAACCTATATAAGTTAGTTGCTTGAACTTAAAAAAAAAAAAGCATAGACATAGTGAGAATTCAGGTAGCGCTTAAAGGAGCTCATGTTGGTAAATTGTCCAATTTACTTGAAAGCATATTCACCAACAAGCATTAGATGACACCAAAGGTAGTAATGCTTTTCCCAACATACCCTTTGTTGTTACCAATCCTGACAAAATGAGGAAAGACCAAATCACGATGATTGTATCTTTGACTAAACCAATGATAAAAGAAAATAAGAAAAAGAATTACGCGTGCGCGCACACATGCAAAAGGAGAATAGTAATGACCAAGAATTGATGATATATTATTATTAGAATAATATCATATACCTACCTTCCTTGAAGGATCGAGGAACAAATGTAAAGTTTTTATTTGCAAAGATGTTACTGTCACATCATTTTGATTGAGAATTCTCAGTTATTGCGCCTGCAATATTATCAATATTAGGAAGTAATTGGTCTTATTAGTGGTGTTCCTGTAAGTTTCAAACTTTGCAGAAAGAGCTGCCAAACATGGTTTTTGTTACAAAATTGTGTGGAACCGGAATGAATCTAACCAATCAAAATTACCCGAAGAAAAGAAAATGAATTAATCTTTTATGATTTGGTTCGGTTCGGTTTCACAATTCCAAACATTCAATTTTGGTTTTAAGTTTTTGGGAACCAATAAGATCAGTAGAGTTTTGATTTAGCTTGAAACCAAACCGAACCTAAACGATCTGTGCGCACTCCTAGATTTTAGTGAGTAATCTCTTCTCCTTGAGTCCTTGGTTAATTAGCCTGTTGCCTCTTGCCCGGGCTGTTATTATGTTGATAGTGTTTGTTGCCCTAATATTGTTGTTGGTTCCCGCCTTTCCTCTTGATTGTCAGTAATGGTTATTTTTACCGGGTTGTTCTCATTTTTTCTCAAACAGGTCACATAATTAATCATTTGTGTAATTATCCACTATATATGTTTGGTTTCATCACAATTTAAACCTAACAAATATAATGGTATGGTGTTTTTGTAACGGTCAGATCGATTTGAACTTGAAAATACTTGAAAAGAAAAAAATTCTAGAAAGGATTCATGTCCAAATAAAGTAATTTCCTTTCTATCTCCCAAGTAAGATTATGTGTGTGGTTTAATTCATTAATGTGAGAATTGTACCTAAAATGGTAAAATCTACACTTTGAACAACAATGTCAAAAGCCTTACACCAACTGGCCTACAACCATGATGTCAGAGTCTCAATTTTTCTGGTTAATGCTTCATGCAATCACTATCTGAACCTAACAATTTGAGCCTAACACTTCCATTAATTGGCGAAGAACCCACTTCAAAAAAAGTACGGATGAGAATCATCTACAATAATATATCACAAAACCAGAAAATCTTAATGGCACACATAGTTGGGTGGAATAATGGCTGGACATCATTCCTTCATCCTTATTCTATACTTTGGTGACCAGAACACCAGAAAAGTTGCATAAGCACACTCACCTTTCAAACACCTCCACCAAAACTTTTATCACCTTTATAGGATTCCACGGTATTGGAACCATATACCTCCACCAACTTATAAATCTATAAAATATATATACATATATACGTACAATAAGTACATGTTTGGTCATTTACCTAAAAAAAAGGTTACTCGCTTTGTCTTTTGCATCCATATAAATAGGTCTGCCCTTTGCATCCATCAACACACTACACCTTCTGAAATACTACTGTCCAAAACCCTAGTCCAAGAAAGATATATAGACCCTTTCTTCTTTATAGGAATTGATATATATAGACAAAAATATCATTAAGAATGATAGAGTTGGGAGATGTTTACAAGGTGGTGGTGGCCATGATACCACTCTATGTAGCTCTATTTTTAGGTTATGGTTCAGTGAAATGGTGGCATGTATTCACACCGGAACAGTGCGATGCTATAAATCGCTTAGTTTGCTATTTCACCCTTCCTCTCCTCACCTTCGAGTTCACATCTCATGTCAATCCATTTGCAATGAATTATCCATTCCTCGGTGCCGATGTTATCTCGAAATTCATTATTATGATAGTGATTGCTTTTTGGGCTAAGTACAGTACCAAAGCAAGCAATTCCTGGTCCATAACAAGCTATACTCTCTCTACTTTTAGTAATACTTTGATTTTAGGTGTGCCTCTCTTGAAGGCCATGTATGGTCAGATGGGTGAAGACATCATTGTCCAATCCTCGGTCATGCAGTCTCTCATCTGGCAGATGATCCTATTGTTTGCGTTGGAGTTCAGACGGAGCGGGACGGACTTTGCTTCCAAGGATTCGAGTGAACCAGAGAAAGATTTGGAAGGTGACCAACACGTCGAGGAGAGTACCGGGCCATCTTTCTGGCAAATGATGAAGGTGGTTTCGCAGAAACTGGCTAAGAACCCTAATATATATGCTTGTGTTCTTGGTGTAGCTTGGTCTTTTCCAGCAAACAGGTATGTGAACGTAAAAAAAAAATGCATGCATGCTTTTCATTTGAGGGATAAAATAAATATTATCATGTGTTTACCTAATCCTATCACGTGATATAGCTGATGTGATTCATAATTTTATACAACATAATATTACACGTGTACTCCATTAAATTTATTTTTGACATCAATATTACATGTGCACTACACTAAATTCATTTTTAATGCTTTGTTACAATTACAAAATGACACGTCAATGTTGATAAGAGGGAGGATATTGCTTGATATACGTCACGTTGGAGGCAAGTATTATCTGAAGGATTTCTAATTAGGGTTTTTATCCTATGAATTCTTTTAGGTGGGATTTAAAGATACCAAGCATCATTGAAGGATCGATAATGATCATGGCAAGGGCTGGAACAGGCACTGCCATGTTTAGTATGGGTGAGCTACTCTATCATCAATATATGTGTGTGTGTATATATATATATATATATATATATACATATCACTACATAAAAGATTATTAATGCTATCCAAATCGACCATTAACCCATTTGATACATCCCTTGTGTTCCATATGCATCATCCATTGGCCATTACATTTTTTTTTTTTTTTTGGATTGGTCACTTGGTTTAATAATTATTTTTACACAAAAATATTACTAAAAATAATATCGAAGACTTATATAACTCCAGTTTTTCCTTCTAACACGGGGAATTAATGCATAAATATGTAAAATTAAATAGTAATATTCTTATTTGAGAATTTGTCTTTATACATGCAGGACTGTTCATGGCATTACAGAAGAAAGTGATTGCTTGTGGCCCTCGTCTAACCGCGTTGGGGATGGTTTTGAGGTTTATTGTTGGACCTGCAACTACAGCAATAGGTGCCTTTGCTGTAGGTTTGCGTGGGGATCTCTTACGGGTCGTGATCATTCAGGTGACAAATGAATTCCTTAATTAATTGATGCTACCACTAATTAATATTGAATTCATGAGCATGTCATGCATGCATATTAAATATATATGTGTGTGTGTGTGTTAAATCTGACTACATTTACAATCTGAGTCCACTTTAGGCTAGTGGAACTTAATTAATTAATACACAAAGACACGATACATGAGTGTGTGCACACACACGCATGCACGTATGTGTGTGATATGATGAAGCCCATTTGAGTGGATGGACGGTTGTGATTGGTTGGACTCCATTAGGAGGAGAGAATTGATATTCTCAAGTAGACAAAAAAAAATTGATTTTGTACATTATCACGTATAAAGTGATTGTCTGGTACTTCAAACCACTAGCCATTCATGTTGAAGATTATTGATGCTTCCATATGTTTTTTACAAAGCATGTGATCAAAAGTAATGAAATGTTAATTTCTACTCCTATATAAGTAGCTGCAATAAAAAATAAAAATAAAAATAAAAGCAAAAACTTGCTGCAATAAGTTCAGCATTTCACTATCTCTAAAAAGGACTTTTGTTGGACTGTTTTTTTCTTTGTTGCAGGCAGCATTGCCCCAAGCCGTCGGCTCCTTCATATTCGCCAAAGAATATGGATTGCATACAGAAGTGATTAGCACTGCGTGAGTCAAAATTTACTTGATTTTGTTTTTTTGTTTTTATAACAGTTTTCATTCTTTCAAAGAAAAAGAAAGTTTTAAAAAAAAAACCCTCAAAAAGAAAGAAAACAAGGAAAACAAAAATAGTTCCAAAATTCGTTTTTAATTTTTTTGAGTATTTTTTTATAAAAAAAGTTGTACTTTGAAAACAGTGTTTAAGGAAACAGTACTTCTCCAATTTTTTAAAATAATAGAGCCAACCCTTGAATTATGATATTAACATCTTACTTACTTTTTGTTCTTAAAAAATAAAAATAAAAAAAATAAAAAAATAAAAAAAAATTATAACACTTACATCTAAAGATTCCGAGTGACTAATTGATTTTCTCATCAATTTCAGGGTAATCTTTGGGACAATCGTATCACTTCCGGTTTTAATATCTTATTTCGCAATTTTAGAGCTTTTACATTGATCCCTCCTCTGTTATGCATGCCTTGGGGCGGAAAGATTCAGGCTTCCGAATAATAGCGGGACCAAAAACCTGTTGACTTACTACTTGGCCACGCCCGATTTCGATTTCAATTTCGATTTCTATTCGACACTGATAAAGATTAATATGGAGACTTTTGTTATCTGTATTTTCTTGTAAGCCAAGCTAAGCTGACTTCAAGACAGTTTGAAATGTTGATAAGCTCTTACTTTATTAATCTTTTTTTATCATATGTTGAGGGACCTGTTACGTGTTTCAATAAATATATACTTTAATATCATGTCTTGAGATATATATGTATACACACACTGTGGTGTTACACGAAAATAAAGTTTGAATTATTAGCCAAAATCGGATGACAAAAGTAAAATTTAAAATCATAGTTACAGAAAGCATAAGAGAATCAGTACTTGTAAAGCTTTGAGTTGTTTCTGTTGCCCAAGCAAGGAAGGGGGAGGGGTAGACAAACTATGGAACTTTTTTGTGGCTTTGACTTGTTTTGACAAAAATTAAGCTTGATTGAACTTTAGTCAAACACTTAGTGAGTACGTTGATTTAACAAATGACCATTGCATTTCTTACTTTTAACCATGCATAAGTGAGTTAAACAATTAAGTATATGCTATTCATGACACAAGAATATTATGAAATGAAATTGTATCACAAATGTACATAAATTAATAAACTTTGACAACCACAAATGCACATAAATAACTTTCTACACTGGGCTACTTTAAAAGATTCAACTAATTTCAAATGTAGTAGCTTTAAGGGTTTAGATGAGGTCTTTGTTTGTTTTTCCTAGTTGGCAGGTATTTCAATTTTTTCTTTTACAGATTTACTCTTAGACAATCCATTAATTAAATATTATGAAAAGATTAAAAAATAATTTTATTTTACCATGTCCAAGTCTCATATGGCATAACAAATTACTTTCATATAAATCATCAAAATCTATAATATAAACATTTTTATTTCTATTTTCTATCAAATATTATGTTAAGATCATCATCTTTTTTTAATTATGCCATGATTAGATTCAAAGACATATAGAAGGGTGAGCGGCTTTAGCCCACCCAAATAATAATAATAATAATAATAAATTACTATACTAATATTAGTTCAGCCCAAAAAATA
Organism: Cornus kousa; assembly: GCA_025631255.1. Lineage (NCBI taxonomy): Eukaryota > Viridiplantae > Streptophyta > Magnoliopsida > Cornales > Cornaceae > Cornus > Cornus kousa. The sequence goes on from JAOTQH010284942.1 coordinate 7,490, forward strand.
AATAAACAAATAAATTAACTATACTTATATTAGTCCATCCAATCAAGCCCACATCAATTAGCCATCATACTAAAATTAGTCCACCCCAACTAAAATTTCTGAATCCACCCGTGATTAGATTTGAAAACAACTATATATCCCTAGTCACATAATTGACCAACACAATCAAGTTATGCTTAAACCATCAACTAAAAAGCACATCATTAATAATGAAGGAAGAGGAATCTTTACCCACGTACAATGCCATCTCCACTAATTTTACTTGAAGAGTTGTTTCTAATATCCTTCATCCTTTGCTTAAAGAGGAGAGACCATGGCTTGATCTCCTTTTATGTACTTTAAGCATCTGCTATCAAGAAGCTACCCGTCCTTGAGTGAAGAGAATTTTCATTATTCTTACAAAACACATCCATGTAGCTTTCTTTGTTATCCAATTCTTTTGGGTCCATTTTGGTTAGCACATTTGGAAAAGATTCCCAAATAAAATTGCACAAGTTGAATGATATACTTCAATTTTTTTGACCATTAATTCATATATTTTAGCATGTAAGTACATTTGTTTTCAAAATCTTTTGTCAATTCAAATATTACAATAAGCTTATAGTTTTGTACAATAATGAACCAATTTGAAATGGATATGAACGGAGTGAAGAGCACAATTTCATACATGGATGATCATTAAAACACCATATGCATTATTTAAGTTCAAATTCAAGAATGGACAAAATTAACGAGATATCTTTCTAAATGGACAAAAATAAATAATGCAAACTTTTTCAAAATCCTCTAAGGATTCAACATAGGAGGAAGATTCATTTCTTTCAATTTTTAATTTCTTATTTTTTCTTTGAGTATTTGGCAGCTCATTGTAAATTAATGTTCTTTTTGAGAGCTTCATTTTTCAAGGCAATTTTCTCTAATTCCAAGTGTAACTTTTCAAAAGCAATTTCAAGAACCACTTACCAAAAACATGCATTAAGAATAAAATTAATATTTGTACTAAGTCAATAAGATAAAACAAGAACCCCATAATAAATACATATGTCAAACATGGCATCATCATCTAAATTCTTCTTTTGGAACTTGTAGTTTTTCTATTGTCTTTCGGGTACAAGAAGTTCATCTATAAAACTATCCATACTTACTCTAACATTTCAATGTCGTTTAAGATAAACCTAGAGCCGAGACTTTGATACCGCTCGTTGCCTAGTTGTTTGTAGTATTTCGGCGTTCAGCGTCCCCGAGGTTGATGTGCATGTGTGCGTGCCAGTGCCCTCGTGTATCACCCGGACTCAGGGTGCTAAGTTGGTAAACATCAGGTACCCTTGGTTCAGTCGTCACCGTGGTTGGCATTTGCTTGAGTGTAGCAAAGGGATTTCATGTAGGCGATTGCGAAGGGGCAAAGGTGGTACCCCTCATTAGTTTCGAGATGCTTCCTCGGCGTTGTCGGGTACTGATCTCACTGCGTTGTTGGTTATTTTTGGACAGTTGGATTGGAAAGTGTGGGAACGACGGTTGTCGCCTGGACTCCCACTGAGGCCATTAGTTTGGCTGAGCACCGAACCCGCATACGAGTGATGGGGAGTACGAGCATTGTGGCCATCCAATTGGCATCATACTTGTACGAGTGGCAGTCTGATTCACGCGGAATATTTGGCAATGGTTTTGGATGAGTTACATTCCCATACGAAGGTGGCCGGAGATCATTTAGCCGTGAAGGTGGAGATCATTTAGCCGTGAAGGTAGGTTCGTACGAATATTCCAGAGAACACCTGTTCTCTAACCGAAAAGTAAGTTGTTGAGCGGACTCACATTTGGCAATAAGCTAGTATCATATCTAAATTGGGTGCCATCTTCAGAGCTTTCTATGGTCTGGACTTGTACTCAAGAAGATTGAAGGGAAGGTGAATTAGGAAACTTGTTGTTTACCTAAAAGGTGTGGTGGGCTTAGACTCCCAAATCTCCTCACATGGAATAGAGTTGTTGTTATGAAGCATCTATGGCATATTATCAAATCAAGGGACATGATATGGGTTTAATGGATCAATATCTATCCTTAAAGGAAAAAGCATTTGGGAGGTGAAGACTCCTAGATAGTGTTCTTGGACATGGAAGAACCTTCTCAGTCTTAGGGCAGAGGCCAAACCCCTTGTCAAACTTGAAATTGGTGATGGAAGCAAATCCAATTTCTGGTTTGACAACTGGTGTTTCCTAGGCTCTCTACATCTTGCCACACCTCAGCAAATCCCATGATAGTAATGAAGGCACAACGGAAGCATTTAAAAATTTCAGGATCTAATCCACATGATTTTTCATCAATCAAAAATATTGTGAAGGAATCTCATACCTTTTTGACAATTGATTAATCGTCAACACCAAAAACAATGAATTGAATTGCTCCTCTTTTGTCCTTGAACACCAATGAGTCTTCACCTCTATGACCCAATATAGGTTTTGTGAAAACCTAATCTTTTTCTCTCACTCTCTGTATTCTGGATAGCGTACGATACAATATTTTGTATCGCTATATCACATTATATAAGATC
>JAOTQH010284953.1:0-19570 GCA_025631255.1 Cornus kousa
GCATAATACACACTACAAAAAATATTTGTTAGTGCCATAACTCTACTTGTTGCCCTTTTAGTGGCATATTTCTATCTGCAGCAAGCATATTAATCAGCGGTAAAACAACTTTGGCGGCGGTCACCAAGAACCGCCTCTACAACTTTGGCGGCGGTCACCAAGAACAGCCTCTATAATTTTGTCGGTGGTGCAAAACAACCATTGCATACACCAAAACAGCATGCTTCAATAGAAAAAATTCGCCCCTAATTTAGTCGTCATGATTAGAATTTTGTGCTAATATTCATGTTAGACATATGGACATGTATATACTTAAACAATGAACCTCTTTAGAAGTTTAAGCTATTAGAAAACTGTGTAACTTACCACCATTGACTTGTTAAATCATTAGCGGCGGCTTGAAAAAACCGTTGTTACTTTGTGACTAAACAAATTACTATTATTTGCTATTTTTCTCACGTTGAGTATATTATTAAAATATATTTATTGTTAAAGCTGTTAGAGTATGGTTTAATTTATTTATTATTTGATCAACATACTCCCTCACGAGTGGCATCTCATCCCCATTATGAACAAATTACATGTTATCCATAGTTGATAGTATGGTACACATGATCTTGTTGTTATGATAGCATGTTACCAACTAAAATAGAAGCTTAAGCCATTATGAGGCATGTGTATCTTTTATATTTATTTCAATAATGCAAGGGAATTTAGCAGTGCTTGGAATGGCTGCCTATTTTGTAAATGTTTATGCTGTACTATTTGTTGGACATCTTGGTATTTGACACTTCTTGTATTGCAGTTCATTTTGTTTGAGGTCATTGTGTAAGACATTGTAATTAGCCCAGTGAGTGTCGTCATTATTATTATGTTCTTTCGTTTAGTCTGTTGGTTAAGTAGTTAGATTCAAGCATGCTATATATCAGCCTCAGCCAGATGTTTCTCAATGGTTAATTAGTTAGGTGTCTTGACTGACAACTCCTCAATGGCTTTATGTTTTAGGCAATTGATCCAGGAAGGTTGAGGTTTCTTTTCCAGAAACAGCTTCAACATAGTGATGTAGGCTCCCTCAGGAGAATGGTTCTCCCAAAGGTTTGCGTCGAACTACTTCAAAAAACATATATCTTATCGCCATTCTCTATAATTGAAAGCATCACCCGAACTAAAATTCACATGGGATTCATGTAGCTGACCCCAAGTAATTGGGAAAGGGCTTGGTTGTTGTTGTTGGTAACTCTGAAACCTACAACCATGCAATTTGTCCTATAAATATATGCTGAACATGTTTGGTACAGCTAGTTTCTTCTATTAAGGGAACCTAACTTATGGTATTATTGGACAATTAAATTTCAGAAAGCAGCTGAAACTCACCTCCCGGTCCTGGAGTCCAAGGAAGGGTTCCCTATATACATGGATGATATGGATGGTCGGCATGTGTGGAGTTTCAAGTACAGGTTTGACTATATATGATTCTTTGATCACTGGAAGATGGCATTCCTGTGTCTCCAAATATGAATTTTTGGAGTTTATTTTGGAAAAAGCTAGCACTACAACAACCTACCTCTTTTTTTTATTGAACCAAGTGTTGCAAAACAAAACATAGATTCGGATAAAAATCAGATGAGTTTTCTTTTTCTTATGAATAAAGGTATTCACTACCAAGGTGCTATACTGTGAAATGCCATTTGGATGGAAATTTTTGTGGACAATTAAGCAAGCAGCTCATGACTTGATATTTGAATTCTTCTTCTCTTCAGACATGTCATGCTTGATTTTTCATTTTTCTCTTTTATCCAGGTTTTGGCCAAATAACACCAGCCGAATGTATGTACTAGAAAATACTGGTATGATCTTCGTAGCATTCTCTATCCTTTTTTGGTCTGCTATTTACTTTCTTTCTTGGACAAACTTCAAATGATAATTTTCGTTTGTTTTCTTAGGGGAATTTGTTAATACACATGGCTTGCACCAGGGAGACTTTATTGTTTTGTACAAAGATTATCTGAACCATAATTATGTATGCTGCCCTGTTTTTTCTTTTTCTTCTATAATTTTGGAAAATCCTCTTCTTCAACAGTCTTCTAACAATTCTTGATTACTAGCACTTAGAATTGTTAATGAATATTCTCAGGTCATTCAAGCCAGGAAAGGTTCTGAGCCAGACCCGCATGGGCCGCATGCTGAATATTATGAGAGTCATATCGTGAACGAGGCTATACAAGCGATGCAAGCTTCTACTGATGCATATAGTGGTTATGGATGGAATGCTTCCAATGAGCTGTTTCTTTATGATTTCGAGTTAAATAGATCTAATAACTTTCCTATGAGTTTCCCCATAACAGATGACAGGGACTCGTCGTCGTTCATCTATGAAACCACCTCCTCCAATGACGCTCGGCTTGATTTCTTGGAGCCATCAATGACCAACTATCCGAGGGGTAACAGAGTGGAAAGCTTCGGATCCATTGAGAACCTGTCTATTGATGACTTCTACTTATAAGCTTCTAGTAGAAGTGGCGCTAGTATTGAATAGTAAGGTACTACATACTACCTGTAACAGTATGGGGGGGACAAGTAATGTACTTAAAAAGTTATTAGCATAAAAGAAGTATGTAACAATAAGAAGCACCAAGAATAACTTGTGGGACATCATAATTATGTTGTATTTTAGTGTATTCCAACACCTGATCTATAAAGTTGTCTTATGGTATATATTAATTAATTTGCCAATAATATTGGATTTTAATGATTTTACATGGTAGTATCTTTTATAGTATACAAGCTTAATTCATCATGATCCAGGGCATTTAATACCTTGAAGGTGAGATCTGACAGTTTTTCTTATGGGTTCCTTTTTTTTTTTGTTACAGTTATTAAAAATTCCTACTTGCAGGGCATCTGTGCATTGGTCTTGAATCTTGATAGGGGGCTAAGAGCTCCTTTCCACTTTGGGCAAAACTTGTGCCTCAATTTTCATACAAAAATGAATAGAGTTTTTCCTGCCACCAAGCCTTTGTAGAAAGCATATATTGATTCCATCCTTCAGATTTTGAGAATCGTGAATTTGTCATATCCTCTTTCTCTTAAGCAAAGTTGAATGCCTAGTGCCCTGACGGGCGTAGCGTAGCTGGATTGTATGATGGATCATGAGTCGCATCCAGTATACTGAATGTGAGTTCGAACCTTCCACTAAACATTGTGGGTTCGAATCTTTCAGTAAAATCTCACTTGTGCCATGGAGTTGGTACAGGTGGCATTTTTTCTTCGTTAACATACCTTTCAAGTTTCAATTCTCATATTCCTTTTCAATTCATGTTTTTTATTTAATTTTTTTATTATTATTTTTTTTTTTCACTTCATTGGATAGAATGAATCACAAAAAGAAAAAGAAAAAAACCAATGTGTTTGGGGTGCCATTCTTCTTATGGAAAAAGAGCCACCCAGCATAACCACAAGTGGTTTTTCATTGATTGTGGTCCTCGCGCTTTACACACCAACAGTGAAATGATGATCAAATTTTTTTGGGGGGAAATGGAGTGCAACCAACAAACTCTGAAGCCAAGGTAAGCTAATTCGTTTTTAGAAAAAAATGGAAGAAAGGATGATCCAAATCCAGGGATTTGGGGGCTTCCACAATAAAATATTCAGTGAACTTGGCAATAGTATGTTTCTAGAGAGAATTGGAGCCCACTTGATCCTATAAAATAATTTCGTATTGTGCTGCTCTTTGATCACCACCATCACTAATCAAGTAAAATAGCTAATCAATTAGCCAGCCACTGCCTGCCAATCTTGCTGCAGACCACCCGTCCGTCAATATAGATGGCCGGCATCTCATACAACGTACACCATCAAATTGAATATATATAGCACCTACCGCATATATTAGCCACTGCATGGCTGTGGCAACCAACTTGTAGTTCTGCACCACTAATACATCCATCATACATGCAAGAAACATTTATTCATAATGCCAACAGACTCAGTGTCACTCACATCGAAGCTGATAAATTCTGGTTAAATGAGTTAAAAACCTTGATCTTGCTAATGGATGCTTGGCATGCACATGGACAGCAGCATAAATACAGAAACACAAGTGATACACAAAAACAAGACATAAATGATTTAAGAGAGGATCAAAGGCAAGTGCAACAGCCAACTATTCAAAAAAGTTTTTTAAGACTTCTTAGAATGAGGAGAAAACCATTCCCCAAGATATTAAAGTTAGTGGAAGACAAAAATTGGGATAGAGTCCTCCTTAAGCAAAGGAATACTCCCTCACTATAAAGGGCCAGCCAAGCAATATCAGTTATCCTGTGTTTATTAATTCCTCTGAGATCCTGCTGTCTAAAGTTCCAAAAAGAGGAAAAACTTGGTTCTACACCTTTGCAAGCTCAGTAGCAGCAGGAACAGCAGCGGGAGCAACACCACCAGTGGTTGGCCTGGACACCACAGAAAACACAAACAAAATTTTGATTTAATAACTAAAGAAACCTAATCAGCTATGAGAATAAATAAATAATTACAAAGCACTCCCCTCGACCCAAATGCTGGGGCGGAGGCTTCATAATGCTCATCAAATGTAAAAGAAAAAAAAGAAAAAAAAGAAAAAAAAAAGGACTTACAGCCCCACAAAAACTTTGAAGGCATCATAGATTCCCCACTGGGCCCCAGTGAGAGTTCCAATCATGACAATACGAAGAGGAAGCCCTCGGGTAAAGAGACCCCACAACCCAAGCTTCTTCACAGCCTGTTCAACCAGAAAATAATAAAAAAAATGTCAAAACAAAGTATACATGAGGTACTGAAGGGAACATCATAAAGGTTTAGCAAATAATGATAAGCTAGTGCACTTACATCACCAACAGTTGCTCCCTTGGAATTGTTGAGGAAAGAAACAAGATTGTCTGCAGGATGAGACACAATAGCACAGAAAACACCAGCTACATATCCACCAGCAAAGCTCACACCAAGCTGCAGAGGTTTGCTGCACTCATTTTTCGGTGTAGGGATGGCATACTTGTAGAGCATTTCCACAATGGTCTCAAAAGAAGCAAACTTCATCATTGTATCTGCAAATTTGCCATTTTGGTTTTCAAAGATTTGGAAACCACTGTTATAGATGTGGCTACAGGAAGCGATAGCAAGACATAAACCACAGATATTGGACAGAGAAACCATGATCATATTTCATAACCATTATTTTCTGACAATCTTCTCAATATTTATTATGCAACCATCCCTTCTAGCTTCTACCAAGAGCACCATGGAAAGTTCCAGTAATGTCTGTCAGAAATTCTGACCACTGAAAAAGTGAACTTTATACATAACAGAAATCGAAAGAGTAGGAGGCAAGGATTCACAAGTTCCTGTTCTAGATGCCACTAGTTACTGTGAGTCTATGACCTTTGCCCATTTTGTACTTAATCATAGACTGTATGATGCATTTTTTACCCTTCAGACATCAATTTATTTTTGTTTTTATTTTTTTTTTTATTTTTGATAAATAAAATGTATTAGAAAACGTACAAAAGGGGAATGCATCCCAAGAGATATACAAGAAACCAAACAAAAAGCCCTATAAAAAGACAGATTCATCGGAAGAAACAATATCATACAGCAGTATCACTCATCTCTATATGATTGCTTTTCATAGTTAAAAGGGTAAACCAAGTAGGCAGGGGCAGGGCTTGTCATATTATAGATCTATAATCATTTTCTTTGATCATTAGATACTCATTAATAAAAGAAAGAGCAAGGGCAATAAACATAAAAGGTGTAACACTATAATAGTATGGTTTTTGATTCAAACACGATCAAAATGTCATTTAAAAGAAAATAATTAAAATTCTTATGCAGAAGGAAAAGGGGCGGGGGTGGGGGGAACAGTGATGTTGTATCCTTCGACTTACATGGTATCTGACGCCCCCAAAGAGGAACAAGGCCTTTGTACAACCTGTACAGATTCATTGGAATTTAGAATGATATTTTCTAACTTAAAATTCAAACTACTTTATTACTGAAACAAAAAGATAAATTTGCATACCCAAGAATGCCTTCAGATTTGACAAACTTTGGAAATCCATCTGACATTCCTACAGCAAAACCAGGCTGAGTTTGAACCCGAACCTTCACTGCCTCAAAGGGGCAAAGAGCAACATCCGCAATCACCTCTGCAGATGCAGAGCCAGCCAGATAGATCAAAGTTTTGTATCTGGATGCATACTCCGGTCCAGCGATGTCAGAGTAGTACTTTTTAAAATATTCATAGAATCCAAACTTGCAGGCACCCTGAGCACTGTAACCAAGCAGAGTAGGAACCCATCCCCTGAAGAAGCCCCTGAATCCCTGCTCCTTAAGCAATACTCCAAAACCAGAGGAGATGCTCTTGTACTTTGAAGGGTCAATCTAATGAATTTCATGAAGTCAAGAGTTAATTACACAATCTCTAGTAAGAATATATGAACTGGTAAAATAGGTATTAAAGATCCATTGATCTTAATACTGGAAAATGTACGAACTTGGAAACATCACATATGTGTATCAGATACCACACAGAAGTTTTTAGGAATAAGAAAGTGGAACAGAAACAAACTCCAAATATGAAGAACTCACATCTGTATCAGATACTGGAAATATATGAACCTTGAAAAAGCCACATGTAACATATGTCATCGGATAGCATTTCTCAAACTCAATGAAGTCACGTCCAACTATTACGGTTGACAACATGAATTATGTTTTTCCTTTCAGCTGTATTAAGCTCAAAATTCCAATAAACCGCATGCCATCATATCTTTCCTTGCCATCCAGTCCAAGTTCATTTTGATCTCTCATTCCCCCAGCATTATTCTCAATGTGGATCATGTTACTCTTTCTCACTAATGTAATTATTGGTCTTCCCTTCATCATCAAAACAACCAAGTCACTCTTTTTTTCCCCATTTTATCACGTGTTACTTCCAACATCTCATGAACATATTTATGTTTATGCTTCTATATTTACTAGTTTATGTGTCTTCTTTTATATTTACCTGTTTTACATACATCCATCTCAGTCTTTAGTTTTTGGCCACTCTTACTTTAGGAACATATTGTTTTTAAGTGCCTAATTTCCTATTCTATAAAGTATGATTGCTCTGAAGTCTGAATCAATTTGTATGAATTTTGCTTCCAATTTTAGAGTTGTACATCAATCACACAATATGCCAGATACAAATTTTCAGGTAACACAGGATGCTTTATTTCTACAAGCAAGATCACATTCAATCTCTTCCACAGTGAATAATCAAACTTCCCGTCACAAAATTAAAATAATAATCACCTTTTGATAGCTCTTGACCATCAATCGTCGTGACGTCTCCACTTGATATATGGCTTTACCAAAATTACATTCCAAACATTCACTTCTTGTTCTACTTATATTAAAGCTTGAGTTCAACAATTTATTTCCAGAGTCAACAAATTATTGTGAGGCTGATTTAATGTGTTGCCTCTCGAAATAAGTTATTGAATCCTCAAAACAACGTTTTGGCATCAACAATTTATTTGGGGAGTCGATACTCGATCATAAAACCTTTTTTTTTTTTTTTTTGATAAGTAATACTCATAAAACTATAAAATCAAAAAGCTGCCAAATCAAATTGAAGGAAAACAAAACAAGGAGAAATGGATGTAGTTACAGTGTAAATTTATTTGGAGAGATAAAAAAACACATATAACGAGATATATATATATATATATATGGATATTGAATAGTTATATAACGATATTTGAAATAGGAAAATAGATAGAAAATAAAAGTAGAGTGATGAAATAAAATGCAGAGCTGGAGAGGTGGACCTGCATATTACACTTGACGAGGTCAAGAGGAGTGACGGCCATGTGAGTGAGGCCACAGCTGAGGATTCCACCGACCGTACAGGAGGCATAGTAGGCCGGCGAGTACAACTTGACATTGGCGGGCCGAGGCTCGGCGGGAGCTGGAATGAGGAAGCTATTCCCATTTCTTGAAGATGATAGTCCTCCTCCTCCACTTGCATTTGCATTTGCATTTGCAGGTAGCAATGTGAAGGATGATGAAGACGATGACAGGAGGCTAGGGTTTGAATTGTTGGTCATTTTGTTTAGAAATGTGGTTTTGGATAGTGAGGAAGAAGAGTAAATGAAGCTTGGGATGAGAGATTCTCGAGAGTTATCAGAGAACGCCATGAGAGAGAGAGGGGACAGACTCACTGCTGAGTTTTGAAACAAAGAAAAGGAGAGAATGCTGCTTTAATCACCCTCCCGACCCAATTTCTTTCTTCTCCCGTACTGATCGAGTTCTGTCCCAACAAAAAGCGATTATCCGTTGTCACCCTTTGCGTTGCGTTATTTATACGGGTAGCCTGTCATATTCTAATTAAACTGCTCCTATGGTTGGGGTCTACTGCTACTTTTGCAATTTGCAATAACTTTTATTTATTTATTTACTTGAAGGGCAGTATAGTAATTGTTGAGACTTGAGATATGAAAAAAAATGTAGGAAGGAAAAATAAAGAAAATTAGTATTTATTTTATATAAATAGAAAATTTGGAAATACACAAACAAGGTATTTTTTTTTGTTTGTTTACCAAAAGAGGGGGAAAAAAAAAAAAAAAAATTCATTTATGGTATAAATAGGGGAAATTTTTTATCTTTTTGCCCTTTCTCTGCTTACATTCTTTTTAATTAATTTACTTTTAATTAGATAAATACTCACACATTCTGCCTCCATAGAAGGCTCTAATAATTTCCTAACACTTCTCAATTATTTATTTTATTTTATTATTCCGTGATTAATTTACATGAAATTGTACTAGTTTGCTTAGAAATGTTCAAAACAATTAAGTTGTCACCTTTTTTAAAAAAAATAAAAATTGGATGACTTCATTCAAAAAATGAGAAATCATATTAAGTTTTTCTCCATCTCTAACACCTATGTGTTGGTTGAGGAAAACAACAAACGATAACAGCCTGTAATAAAAGTAGTAATTGCAAATGCATCAAACAAATTCCATACAGAATTACAAGTATACATATATAATATAATATGTAGCTATATTTTGGAATTAGAAATTGCATAACATTCTCTTTTATCAAAACCCCAATACGTACTATTTAAGAATACTACAATGTACTAAGAGTATTAATTCCGTTTTACAACTTATTATGTGTATTAATGTAATGTGATGCATATATATAATGAATTTTACAATAACACTAGTGTAATAAGAATTGTGCCCGGCATATTCCTCCTCACGCTTTCTAAAGAAGAAGAGTAAAGGAAGAAAGAAACAAGAAAAGTGCAACTTTAATGATTCTGCAAATGCATGGCATTACTTCACAAATGTCCAACTTTTATTTTTATTTACTTGGTTGCTTCTTGGCATCATTCTGTTTTTATTTTTATTTTTACAGGAAGAGATAAATAATTGAATTGAAATTGTCCCAGATGGTCGCTCAAAAGTGGATTAGGATAAGCCAGTGCTATAGTATTAATAACAACAGCTTTTGTTTGCTCATAATTTGATTATGAAATTATACAAGGCATCATTCATGAATTTGCAGAATTTTGTTTTTTCATATATGGGTGGTAAGTTGAGTTCCTAATTTAACATTTGAGTTGAGTAGCATGTTCCATCTTTAACAATCCAATCATTTATATTGAAACAAAAGGATGAAGTAAAAATTGGGTTTTAAGAGTACATACATACATACATGTGTATATATATATATATATATATATATATATAACAAAGGCAATGTTCCAAGTCATGACCGGATTCTTATTAGCATACACAGGGAAACTGGAATAGATTCATCAGAACCATCCATCCATATAGATGCAATCAAAGCTACAAGCCTCCCCTTCACTATAGAATTAATAATATTCAATACTACAATTTCTAATAAACAGAGACTACCACTTTTGTATCATAAACACGAAATACAGCACCAGACCAAACATAGCAACGCCACTGTCAAACTTAACTGAATTAGATGAAATCTTCCCCACAAACTCACCCGAACTCGGAATCATAGCAAAGGCCTCCAAACTCACAGAAGCGGCCATTCTTGGAGGCTGTTGGCTAGTCGGGGAGGGGGAAAACACGGAGGATTTGTTGGGTGTAGTTACAACTGGTAAAACTGCTGGAGAAGCCACAGAGATTGTAGGCTCATTTGCTGAGAATAGGGAATTCAGATTACCAAAGAAAACGAGTGCGAATAAGATAGTGGTAGTAGCCATGGAGAATTGACATATTTGAGTTGGGAGTGATGGATAAATATATAATATATGGTGAAGACTGAAGATGAATTCATTAATAAAAGGGGAGATGGTAGTGCAATTGACTGTTTGTTAGTCTTATGTCACGAGATGGATAGTAGTAGTTCTACGACCATTGATTTGATGTACCTTGTCTGTGTTTGTAACCATGCTATGCAAAGATTCTATTATAAGTCCAACACTCACTGTGTTCGTGAGAGAAATCGTTTATGTGGTGAGGAAGACTCTACCGACGTGTAGACATGACACGTCTGTTTTTGTTGTCATTGTTGCGGCCAAAAGGAGTGAGATCGACCACATGACATTTTATCACCATCCTAAAGTACTGTCTGGTTTCACCCTTTCAGTAATCCATCAAGAGAAGAAAAAGAAAAGAGAGGAACAGTATGTCAAAACTTAATTACCCGCACATCAGCTGAAATCTACAATTTCTGTATAGATGGCTGGGTGCTGGTTTCAAGTATTGCTCCCTTGCTGGCTGGGGCAGCGGTGTAGGAGGTGCCAGAAGTTCCTCGGCCGTTTTTGCTTATCAAAAAGAATACCTGTGTGTCAAAGACGGTAAAGTTAGCCTACATTACATTATATAAGCATATGGTTTTCATTTACACCCTGACATATAAAGGATAAATACAGCCTGACATTTATGATAGCCTGTTAACTTTCTATATTCCAGTTTCACATAAAAATAGCAGACCTGACAAGGACAGAGCCTCCTTCTCATTGTATTACAAAAAATCACATTACTGTATTGCAAAACAACTTATTATCCCCCCCAAGTCAGGAAGTATATGTCTCACTCTATAGCAACAACACTTGTTAATGCCAATAATCAAAAGAATCAGTGACACCAAGATCACAACTCCAACATCAGATTCTTTTTTCTTCGGAGTTGGTAACTTGGAAATAAATATAGTTATGTTACAAGAAGCAAAAGCATCAACACAACATGTGAAACCTTCAGTTGCAGGCACAATTTCAATCCACAGGTTGTAATAATAAGCCAGTTTCAGCCAACCATCAAATATTCATTTTCCACCAATATTTTCAAAAGGTGGTACTCATATTTCCTGACTAGAGAAGTCTAAGATGTGCAGTATCATTCAATCTCTTAATCTGCCATCCCAGTTTCCATGAATGTCGCAACACTGTTACTGAAGAATCTTCTATGCATATCTTTTGTGACATTATAGGACTGCATCCAAGGAGGCCGGTGAGAAGACACTTAATCGGTACCGAGTGAGTGAAAACACAAATAGAAGAAGAGTTGAGAGAGGAGGAGCTCCTAACATTTATATCACGAAGAGAGCTTTCATTGTTGAATTCTTGAGGGGACATCTCATCTTCAGCTTCATGATCTCCACTTGTAGTTGTCACGAACTGTAGCCTGCTCTTTCCAGATTTCTTCCTTGGAATCCCTTGCCGGTTCCTATGAAGCAAATCCCAATGTGGAGCTGGGAGGGAAGACCCATCTCGATCAAGAAACGAGTTCGAAAGAGAGTGAGAATTGTGGTGTGAAAATCCTTGAATCTCATTTTGAGGCGAGGAGAAATCTGATCTCAACTTCTCAGGCAGTCCCAAAACTATTCCATTCAAGAACTGGACCATTCGGAATTCCACCTGCCTAAATGATTCCCCAGACGGTGCAGAAAAATCAGGCTGCAGTCTGTCCATAAAGCTCAACATTTCAGGCGTGTATATTTCGGACCGGTGGCAACCCTCCCAATGTCCCATACTCATATCCATGAGTGCATCTGAGGATTGTATATGCTCCGCTGCAAAATTTGTCTCCTGCATGGTTTATGCGGCATTTTGTTAAATTGAAGTTAAGGTGAAAAAAAGAAAAAGAAAAAGAAAAGATTAGAATTAATATATACCATATGTCAATTAGCATACTTGTATTTGTACCCTCTATATCATTATTTAAACTCCGATTAAAAGTAAAACTAAAATAGGTAACAACTCAAAATCATTAGATTATCTGTGGAAATAAAAATAAATTGTTATCATATCGTACAAATGGTCATATGGTGTCCACCAACAGATACAAAAGCATTATTACCCTCATTGTGCATAACATCTATAGAAATAAAAAAATGTCCAGAAATTAGAAACCAAATCAATTATCATATTATTTACATTAGATGCTGAGACCAAAATCCTGAGGTTAAACTCAAAGCTCACAGTAGATAGTATATAGATCCCCGATATACAGTCTAAAATTTACCGGCCTGTGCGCATGTTGACGTCAATATTTCTCAAATACTTCCACCTTCATGGCAACTATTAGAAACATCTTAAACGTGTCTTTAATTAACAGTCGACATTTCTAACACCAGGTTTATGGCCAACTCATCTTGCATACTCTTTGACATTAGTTGAATGCAGCGTGAAGGTTGAGATTATTTTACAGTATGAAAATAGTATAGTTGTACAAAATAGACATTATCAAGGCTTATATAATAACTTTTAGTAAACAATTTTTATTACAAAGGTAAAAGCAAATAGCTTTTTTAGGGAGTTCTCAACTTTTTTTTTCTGTGAGTGGGGGAAGAGAGGGTGATCATGATTATGCGAGAACACATAAAACAACCGTTCTTATCCTTCCCACGTCCTATACTGTTCATATTGGTCCTGACAAAGGTTTAACACTGACTACCAAGCTACCTAATGCAACCTCCTCCTACTTCCATGTTTCTCTCCAAATTATCAAAAATTTGAGGAATGTATGATTTTGTATTGCATCTTTGATGATTTTGTATTGCAGCTTCAAAATGTGCAGTGACCGTGTGAGTACAACATAGCAGATCGTGTCATCCCTTACAAGCACATACCATTTCATATGAAATGAGAATATTTTTAGGGACATCTAAGGATGATGGAGAAGAACATCAATTGGCATTTTGACTCTAATGACGATCAACCTATACTTACTAACTAGTCTTCTGTTTTCAGTTTTTCAATTATTAGAAAAGTCAACAGGTGACATAGTATCATACATCAGCTTGCTGATTCTTGATTTATCTTACCATGTGCCAAAAGTTCAATGTATGTCAAATAACATTTAACAATGAGAGGAACACCAATTTAGAAAAGCGGTATCAGAATACATCAGCGGCAAACAACAGTTTATAACAGAACAAAAACATTAATTTTAGAAAGCAATATCAGGAGAAATTTGCGGCTTGACCAAATATGAACTGATCTATACATGGAATATTAGAAGGTGCTTTGCTGCTCAACTACTAGAAGTAAAAGCAAATTGTTAAAAATACATAAACTTCGGGTACCGAAAAAGAGTGAAAATACATTTTCACGTTGTTCAGTCGAATTATTTCGAATTGTTTGTTGACCCAGACAAAGTTACGGAAAACCTCCGAAATTATTTCAATATCGAACCTCAAGGGTTTAGGGGGGAGTAAGCTCTAACTTGCTATAAGAAGACTCCGGAAAAAATAAAGAAACCCTAAATGAAAAAGAAAGAAGATATCTCGGGCCATATTTTGTTGTCTAAAAGAACAAACACTAATACTTTAGTTGAGCTAGTCAGATCAAATATGTTCATCAAAGTGCTTCTCCAGTTGCTTAGGGGTTTATTTAGGGGAAAAGAATCACTAACTGCTGTCTAAAGTATCTGCAATGGCCTCTAAAACAATTTAACAAGGCTGTACTAAAGTGAACATTGTTCATCGGGAATTCAATTTGACTCGGTAGCCTAATACCAAAGAAAGACATGGTAGCTTGAAAGTCTACCTTAAATGATGAGCTCACAAGCCAAAATTTGTCTTTGCAACAGCAGTTCTGGATAGTTAGGGCATGCACGACCCTTAAACACGAGTTTAATAAAAAAAAATGGTTTTAGGGCATGATCATGCAGACCAATACTTCAACTGAAACCGAAAACAGATGCCTTATGCAGAACTGAATCTACCAGATGATCACTTATGTCTGGCCAGCCATCATGAATGATTTACAGACATCTGTGCGGCCAAAATAAATGAATTCCCATGGTATACTAGGTAAAGCCACTTGTGTATCCTACAGAATGCACCAGTTTTACAAGGGACATGTGGTTGCAAGGTTTGCAGTAAATTTGATCTAGTGATTGAGTTTGAAGTTTAGAGGAATATTATTTCTGAGCATGATTAGAAGGGTTGCTGATAATACTCTCACACGAAGTATTATGATCAGAAAAAATTGAAGGAATTATTAGCATAATTTATTTGATAAGGCCTATTAATAATGATAAGGTCGAACAGATTCTCTGGTTATAAATATATTAAAGATACGCCTCCAACTCACAACATATAACAGAACTGAAATTCTGGTGCTCACTGGGAACAGCCTACTAATAGGATGGATAATGATGGTTAAGTGTTCATTTGATATGTTACAGCTTATTCTTATATGTACAAGTTTTTCATAACAGATGAACTCGTGTTGTATAGAGATGTACGGGTTTATAGTTAATTCTGTATCTTTCTTGTTGATAAGGTTGTCTACGCTCCTAATGCATATGGATGTTGATTCTAATTATTCTTTTCATATTGAGAAAAAAATAAGAAAAGAAAAGAGACCTTAAAATAAGCTAACGTCATAGAAGGTAGTGAGTTTATTATCTTTTATAGGTTATATAATACAAATTCTATAACAGATATCCCCAAATTTTACAAGGAGTCAATACCCCATCAACGCCTTTAGTCAAGATTTCTTAGCATAAACTCATATAACTTTTCCCTAAACAGAGTTTAACGGCAAGATGGAACCACAATGGGTGGAAGAGTTTCTTTTTTCTTTTTCCTTTTTGGCAAGTGATGGAGGAGAAATGTTTCTTTTCATTTTTAGAATTTTTGACAAGTAGATAGTGCTAATGGAAGAGAAGGTTCAGCAACTTTGCTGGACCATCTGAATATTCAAAACAAAAGATTCACAGAGAATCTCTAAAGCTTGGCAAGAAGGGAAACAGCAGAGGTGACTCCATCATGGTCACTCAAAATGGTTGAGGGGTAATTCATTCCTCGTGGAGAAAATGAAATGAGATTATGTAACTGTCCAAAAAATTTAGTTCTGTTGATATCAACCATTAATTTAATTAAACAATGAATAGAAATGATGTTTTAGCCGACTATGATGATGAATAGACAATATCCAGTTATTAATTGATAACAAAAGCACAATCTTTCTATCTGTCTTCCATCGCTGCTCATTTTTACACCTTCGTAACCTCCTCAAATTTGAGGCTTAGAGTTTAGTCACCGGTATCAACTGCCCTCCAATCAGCACACACACAGAGGCCATGAATGTTCCTTAGATGCAAGACACGGACTGAGTTCTTAGTGTAGCCCAAGACCTAGTGTGATTGTGAAGCTTTTTAGGCTGTGTCTGGTACACTTTGTCATTTGCGAGTGCTTTGCGGTGTACATTTGCTTTGTAGTAGTGTTTTGTAATAAAAAGAATTTTCTTTTCATATTTGAGTCCAAAAACTCTAACTGAACAATTTGGTAACAGAACTAGACAGAAAGGGACCTCATTTGACAAGCTAGCCAGGCAGTCTGTAACCATATTTGAGGCATGCTCTATGGGGCCAATCTTTGGTGGAGTCAGCACAGCAAGCAGCATGAAGAATGTAGCAAGTACAAGTAATAATGCACTAGCATCTACAATCACTGGCACATTTGCATCAACTCTCACTTCTGATAACAAAACGGTGAGGAGTTGGCGGTGGGCAGACTGCACCATCTCTTGCTAAGGATGCCAAGACACTATGAAACCAGTTTATCAGATCCAGGAAGGCCATCTACATGCTCAAGTTCAACATAACTGTTGACAGAGAAGTTACTTGACCATATTAAGAATGCTGACACCCCTAAAGCCATAAGGGAAACTTATGCTGTGCTGTTCTCAAGAACAAATGACGCCTGTGTCCAACTAGTAGAAAACAGATGTGAGTATGGTATAAAACATCAACTAGTATAGAGAGCAAAAGTGCCCTTGGAGTTTGTCCAACTGGAGTGTTTGATCGGTTAAAGCAAACATCAATTAGCAAATTCTGCTATATGGTGACCTTTATCAACAAACTTCTCCATGTAGATTTGGGTACATCTTCTCAAAGAAAAGCAAACAGTACTTAACAAATTTTAAAAATTATGAGAGGATCACAATTAAATTTGGCAAAAAATGTTGTGTCTACAGACAGAAATTACATGTCAGAAGATTCGACATCAATTAATTTGTTCAGGCACTTGATAGCAGACGGTGTGACTTGAGAGTATCAACAGCTCGGATATATTAGTCAAATCATTCTACATGCTAAAGTGGATTATGGCAAGAATGCATGAAGAAAATAGTGAAAAGATTGAGTGGTTGAATCAATTACACTACGATTAGTTCACAGTTCCACGAGTTGTGGAACATCTATTAACAGCTGGTCATCTCAGAGTCTTTGGATGTGTATGTGTTGGTAGAACTTCAAAGCAACTTAGCATAAGAGTCGGTGTTGAGTTGGGAGTGTTGAGAAGCAACTATATTGCTCTCTCTTCTAAAATGTTCTATCTCTAAATTGTTGGCTCCTTTTTACTCAATAGAACCAACCATATTGCTGGATTACTTCCTTCACAGTTCAAATTGTATTCTATAGAGGGGCCATGGGTTTCCCATAGCATGACTGTGAGGCATTGCTTGTTTAAAGTTTCAACTGATTGTGTACGTAGCATAGGTGTTGTGGTTGTGTGTGATTGTTTTTGCTTGAGTGAGCTAAGTGCTGATCAGTGTGCTTGTTAAATTCCCTTAAATGGAAATCCCGTGTTTATAAGTAGCTCTATCTATTTCAAATTAAATTTAAAAAGTAGGTGAAAAGCAAACAATTAGCAGAGGAGTGGAGTAGTAACAATGATAATAGTAGCAATATATATATATATATATATATATATATATGTATGTATATATATGGTGTTACCTACCTGACAGACTGAAACTGCGGTTGCTCGCGCCCGATCCAAAGGCGAGGTGTAGACAGCATGAAAGCGAACACCCTGCGATTTAAGGAAGACGGCCAAAGCCCTAGCTTGTCTATTCCCGATTGGCGTGAGGGTGGCTTCAGGGCACCGACCGCCAACCAAATCGGGCCTTAGATTGATGTGACATTCCCCGTGACTGATCAAGAACACCTCCGTAACCGTCAGATCATCGAATTGAGGTGGTGGTGGCGGAGCCAGAACATTGTAAGGGTCCCAGACCTTGATGGAGGAGGAGGGCCCAAGTCTGGGGGTGCCGAATGAGGAGAGCTGCGGGGAGAGTGGCGATGCTGAGGTGTGGTAGGGTAACATCTCCGGCTCTTGTTCAAGAACCTTCTTCACCAAACTGTTATCATCATTCAATTCTCTTGTCTCAACATTTTCATCAGCATCATCATCGTCTTCTTCTTGGACTACTTGTGCGGACTGATTCGCACCCATTACAGAAAGAATACACACTCTATCTATCAATTATTATATTTATGTAGGGAGGAGATCGATCGATCGATCTCTACAATCTAAATAAATTTACAATCTTCATTCTTCAGATTAGAAAATTGATATTGCATTAAAGGAAATGGTTTGTAACTAGGATAATCATAATTGGTGCAAAATTGAAGCTTTAGATTGAAAATTGGATAATAATCACTTACTATTGGCTCAACCAAATCGATCCGAAGAGGAGGATGGAGATGGAGATTGGATAATTCAACATACATACTATTGGGAAGTAGTAGTAGATCTCATCTCATCTCTCTGTATAAATATTTCCATTGGATTGGGGGACCAAATCCAATCAAAAGTCAAAACTGAAAAAAGATTCCCTCCATTTTGCTGTAACTGGTGATCCGTACTAATCAACTAAAAACTACATTACCAATTCTCACTCCACATTATGAATTTTCCCTTCCCACTTGGATTAACTAGCGAGTTCGTTACTCTTCTTTAATTTTTATTTATTATTTAGCGGTGGCGTTGAGTACTGACGTGGTTGAATTGATAAAAAAATTGGAATTATTGGGTGGTAATTTACTAAATTCCATGCAAGTGAAGCGCCTAACTTATCCAATTTGGTGTAATCCTGGAAAGCACATTGATTACGTCATGACAATGTTGCATTGAAGGGTTAATTACAATGACACCCCTTGATATTTGTTGTAACGACAGTCATATATAAGTTGAGCGTGTTTTGTACAATGACACTCCTTTAATTTGGATAAAGTTAACAAAGACACCCCAATTGAGCATTGCAACATCTGATACATAATAAAATGATATTTTTGTCCTTTGACTTATGTGTTAACCTATATAAATAATGAAATTACATTTTTAATCCTAATATAATATTTATATAATAATACTAAATAAATAAAATATCAAACCAAAAAAAATATCAAACCCGTTAAAAATTGGTATGAATCTCAGACCAATAATTGTGTGTGTGTGTGTGTATATATAGATATATCAGCACCCACTATACGAGTTCAAAACCGAAATCAATATATATATATATATATATATATATATAAGCCTTCAAGATCGTCCAGCCACAACTTCAACGGTGGTCGCGACATGTATTGATGGTGTTTAATTGGTTTAGGTATGACCGCGATGGCTCTGCGGCCGGTGGAGAATCAACTATCGGCGAGGCATCAAGATTTGTGATGATCGGCGATTCACCGAGATCTCTTTCGATGTTGTTTTTGCCCAAAACGTATGAGCTCGTTAATGGATCATACAACTTATGACATGATCTAGTGGAATGAAAACGGATCAACCTTAATAGTTTGGAAACTGACCGAGCTTGTTGGAGATTTTTCTACCTTAATTAAGCTAGAGATTTGTTACCTTAATTTTTCAAACATGGTAATTTTTCAACACCCATGAAATAAAGAAAATAGAGGAGATAATAGGTTTCACCGTTTCTAATAGATGAGGTAAGAGAAGAGGGAGTGTGGGTGGTGAGGTGTACCCTTGGTTGTAAGGGCAAAATTGTTATTTAAGAGTTTTGATATTTTACATTTTAATTTAATAAAATATTGAAGGGCAATCTTGACTTTTCACCTCTTTTAAAGGGCTGTTTGGATCCACTTTCTAACAAGGTGTGTCATTATTAAAAAAAGCTTAACTTATATATGACTGTCATTATAACAAATCTCAAGAGGTGTCATTGTAATTAATCCTACATTAAAAATTAGAATGTGGGCCCGGCTTTGTTTTTGGCTAAAATAAAATAGAAACAATATTTTTG
>JAOTQH010284954.1:0-10034 GCA_025631255.1 Cornus kousa
GCCTAACCCACTATTATTTTTCAAGTATCAGATGGTTCCAGGTCTTAGAGCTTGTTCGTGCTGAGTAAAGATGATCACTCACTCTTCCGATTGTATAGGACTACTATTTATTTTTAGTTTTGGAATTTCCTTGTTTAGTTTAGTTCATCTGCAGTTGGGTTTTAAATAGGGGTTCACTAGATGGATTCCCGAGTTGTATTTATGGAGGATCAGTTATATCAAAAGAGCTTATTTGTTTATAAAATTTATTCTAAGGTTTCAATTTCTGGATTATCATTTTAGTATTCTTTTTAACAGTTTTATTTATTCCTGCTTATATTAAATGTATTTTGTGTTCGTTTATTACTAATTGGTTTGATATCCTCGCGTAATTGGGCATGGGCCTGACCAACCCGTATCCGGAGATCCGGGGGTATCACAGTTGGTATCAGAGCACTCCAAGTTCTAGTGTCCTTTGGGGTGTCTTTCGTTATAGGACTTCCGCGTTGTGTCTCTTAAAACTTAGAGCCATATTAGGATTCGTTGTATTCTTTTTATGGTTCGTTAGGAGGAGCTGATGTCAATTAAATTCTGTAGATACAGAATGGTTGACACTGGATGGAGGATTGGCTCTAAGGCGAAAGCAATAAAGACCCTAGGGAGTAACTGAGTATGTTGTCGAGTTCTTTGCCAAAAGTAGAACTTGGGATCGAAGGTTTAGTTATGGGGTTGGCATTACTTAGAAATGATAAGCCACAGAAGGATTATGGTGTACGTGTTAGGTCACCACCTATTGGGATTAACACGATTTTAGTTATTCTCAAACAGGAGACAAGCAAGGAGTAGGGTCCGAAGAGGATCCTAATAGAGGAAACTTCAGGGTATCCAAGAAAAAGGATATTAAATCTTGAAGATAAATGATTACATAAGGATGAATTTTTTGCTCGTAGTGTAGTGAAAGATAAAAGTAGAGTTGGTGTGGACCAATTTGCATATGGTTAAATTTATGTAACATCTCTAAGAGAGATATGTGAGAGGTATTCTTCAGGAGTTTAGGATCTGATGGAGTTCTTCGCAGAACGAAATACAAGATTATATATCACGTTCTAGAGAGTATGAGGATTAGGTTGTGACGTTCTGAGTTGCTTTATAAAGCCACATTAGACGGTTTACATTCTGTATATAAGAAGGATGAGAGTTTAGTCTTTGATTATTTTTTGCTTAGGCAAATAGAGGTTGCTTTTAAGCTATATTTAAAAGATCTGTTTCGAGGTTGGATGATTACCTATGAAACTATAAAAGGAAATGGTGAACCAATCTAGTAAGGTTGATTCCAAATGAGACTTTCTTTTCTAGAAGGAACGATGTTTTAAGTAGGATTATTTTTTTTGTTTTATGGTATGTGTTTTATATGTTTCATTTTCGTCATTGTATGTGTCTTATGTGTTTCATTTGTTTTTTATTAATTAGTCCGAATTGGAAATATGGATTAGTTGGGGGCACACGTATGTGATCGGCCAACTATTATTTTTAATAACATGGAATAATAGCGTTATTTACGCTAGGATTGTAAGCATGTGGTAATAGGATTTGGTAGATATACCTAATTCTAGTCAATTTATTAGACCTGAATATGTATCATTGTGGTATGCTACTTGGGATGGGATAGTTAAACTATCAATACGAGTCAAATAATCTAAAATGATTAGTTTGATATGTTTTACACTAGATATGGATTTATTTTCACAACACCCTAATTTTGGTGGATGTTAATGTGGCGGTATTCGTAAGGTTGTGGTAGATATAGATTATTGTAATACCATTATGGTTTATCCAAGGTGTCAGAGCGGCAGAACATCTTCATGGAAATTTCAGAAGTGACCACCAAGACGGAAGTAGGATTTCGTGCTGGTAGGTATTTATTAGAATGACGAGAGAGGATGGTGGACTGATTGAATCTTCATCAGTCTATTTGTAACCAAGACACTATTCACAAGGGCGTCATTAGGAAGGGTTGCTGGTGTTGCACTTGGAAGAGGAACCAAAGTTTTTACACTGTATAAAATGTGGAATTTTTTTTTTTTAGGATCATAATTTACAACAATTAGCTGTTGCTATGACATTGATGGCCATATAAAGGATGGGAAAAGTTCCATGTGCATTTGAAGCGAGACAAGAAGACAAATTGACACTTACTTATATGTAAAGAAGTAGGGTGTGTCAAAGACAGGATGGTGAGACCGATCACCTATAATAAGGAAGAGGTGCACAGTGTGTGTGGAAAAGTCATAGCTAGTTGACTTTCAATGAATGGAATTACAGGTTGATTTTCATCATAGGTAAGTCTATCATGGATCAATGGTGCATAAACTTAAGATGTAGAGGTAGCTTTTGACTAAATTAAATAATGGGTGTAGACGAAAGTTGGTGTTACCAGACTAATGGTACTTTCGGTAGACAAATTGGGAGAAGGATGTAAGGACTGAGGTTTAAAACACTTAGTTCTTTCTTCATTATGGTGGAAACATGATGCTTCACGATCTGAGGCAGATGTTTGGAGGACTAGCAGGATGAGGGACATAGTGATTAGGTCTCCAAGCCTAATATAATTAGCTAGTTAAGATGGACTAGCAAAGATCACTAGATCCTTACAGCCATTTTCTATACTACAATGGAAATGATAGAGCATTTTTATGGATTTAGTTGAGAGGATTGCTGAATTTCCAAAAGGGTCAGGAATCTGGTTGGGATATTGGTTAGTGTTTAAATTAATCAGCTCAATGCTGGTTTATTTCGAATTGGTAGGACATCAGTTCATATGGATAGAGTGGATTACAAGATGACTTAGATGCATCAAAGTGGTGATTTACACTTTGCATTAAGTTCTGCTTGGTGGAAGAGAACATGGAAGTGGACGCTCTTAACAACCGATAGGATATTCATAACTTTTGATTAGTTGTTGAGTTCGCCGTTGGAGATTTAGCCTGTATAATAATGAAACTGGCTGTTATCACTGAAATTAAGGAAGTCAACTGCAAATAGTGGGGTTGATCTTCATGGAGGTGTTACTTTACTCAACTAGAGCTTAAGGTACTGATGGAGGATTAGTAGTTTCTGTTAATGTTGTCAAAATGAATGCGATTTAAAATTGGCAATTCTTCTCAATGCACTCGGATGATTGTAGAGTATATCAAGACATCAACTGTCTATTCTAGTGAACCGGTTGGTGTAAGGACATGTTTAATTAGTTTATCTAGATAGATTGGTTTTAAATTAATGTTATGCGTATGATATGCATGCTATGACTATGTGTGATTTAGTTCATTGTTAAGTTTAAAACTCAGGGCATGATTGATTTGCCAAAGTATAACAAAATATACTTAAGAGGGCATGGTTGATTTGCTGAAGCATAATTAAAAATTGCTTTGTTAAATTCGGGTTTGGATTTTGGTATTGCATATAGATTAAAAGTTTGTTAGCACTGGATGTATAGGAATTTGTGCGATTATTCGATGGAGCTTGGAGGAATAGGGATCGGTGCCCTTAAATATATATTGGGTAAGATTTAGTCGTTGTTAGATACAACCTAGGGATTGTATATTTGTGGTGTTAGTTAAATATAGAAACAATGTTTAGTATTGGATGCATTGGATTCGATGGAGCCTATACACAGAGGCTGAGTCCACACGAGAACGAAAAGGAGTTTTAAATAAACAAATAATACAAAGTTTCGTGAATTCCGAGGACGAAATTCCTTTTATTAGGGGGGAAGAATTTAATACCCCTAAATTTAAAAAAGGATATAATTGAAATTTTATTATTTATTTTAGTGTTTCTATGTACTTATGTGGATATGTGTTTATGTTTAATTGATTAATTGTTTACTTTACGTGAATTGGTTGTTTAATTGATTATTTTGTTTTGTCTAATTACTTGCATTAATTGGTTAATTGGATTTTTACTTTCTTTCATTTAATTTAGTTTTAATTATTTAAATGTTTTGTTAGGTTATTCAAATGAGTTAATTAGGTTTAATTATTAATGCTTTTAATATTAATATTAAATTAGGGTTTTAGTGTGATGGATCATGTTTTTGGCCAACTATTAGTTGGGTTTCCATCTCTAGTTATAAGTAGACTTAGGTTTTGTATATGCCTATATATATATTGTTATAAGTCTGCAAGGGTTTTTAGAACCCTTTTGCGTACAGAGTCATAGAGAAACAGAGAGGGAATTGTGAGGAAAACTGAGAGAAACAGTTAGGATTTCTGGCCGTAGATTAAAGGTCGGACCAAGGAGGATTGAATGGATTTCTTGAGGGATTGATTCAGAGCAGTAGGAGGGTTGACGGTAGTCGGCAGCCATCGGAGAATTCAAAGACGACGTTGAAAGGTTTCAAACCGAAACCTTAAGAGGCAAGTTATGTTCTTTCTTTCTCCCATTAGCCTGTGTTCTCTGCATACCTAGATGTCTCTAGGACTTTAATTGAATATTAATTGAATCTGGCATGCGTAATATATATCAAACTGATTACCGGTATGTGATTCAAGTTTGTCTGAAATAATCCTTGAGTATAGGCTCCCATGTTTTGATATGTTCTGGGTTTCTTCGTGAGCACTATTTGGTCGTTTTAAATGTTTTCAACTATTCTGGAAGGATACTATAGATATTTAACATTTAATTCATATGTTATTAAAAGCTCTCATGGCTTAGTTTATACGTTTATCCTAATAGAATGAATAGTATGAGATTTAAGCAACTATGCATGCTGTTTACGGAGGGAAAGGATTTAAGTGACAAATTTTAATTTAACGACTTAATGGATTATAGCATTATGTTAAATCTTGTTTTAGATTCACAGTAAGGTCATTTATTTGTCAAACTTGACCTATACGTATTATGAATTTTAATTGCCGAAAGATTAAACTTGTTTCTGTGATTACATGGATTAGGGCTAGGATGTTAATTACTGAGTCATTATATACTATTCTGCAATTACCTGGATTATGGTTTTAGACTTTAGTGGTTAAACTGCTATTTATAATTCTGTAGTTTACATGGTTTTGGACTTTAATTGCTGAACTAATACTTAGGTTCTGTAATTTACATGGAAGTAACCCGGAATTTAATTGAGGAATTGTTAACTTTAATCTACAATTACATGGATTACAGTTTCAGAATTTAATTACTGAATTATTAAACTTTATTCTGCAATTACTTGGATTATTGATTTGGACTTTAATTGCAGGACTATTAAACTATTTATGTAATTACATGGATTGAATGCTTTGGATTCGAATTGCTAAACTATGAAATAATGTTTTAGCAATTACGGGGATGTTATTTTGGATTGTAGTTGATGAACTGTTTAAATTCTGTTTTTATCAACTATGTGGATTAGGTAGATTTATTTGATGTACTATTTGAGTTGTTGCATCATTTACGGATCATATGCATTATATGTACCGGTATGGGTCGGTGACATACGAAGGGACGAATTAGATCAAAATCCTAATTCCTACCCATTTATACATACAGAATGGATTAACTAAAACAGTTAAATCCTACATAGTTTCATATCCTGTCAACTAAAACAGTTGAACGACATATTGGATGGTTGTTTATTTTTCTGTATTAGAAAGGATAGGGATTTAATTAAAACATTTAAATCCTAATTATATGTTGTGTCTTGGTGACAAACAATTGATCGGCACAATATTATATTTTGATGGAATTATATATATACTTATGGTACCGCGATATGAGCTTGAGTCTTATAGTTAACGGTTAGGGAGTGTATTTGCAGTAGGATGCGTAGCTGGCTATGTTGGTTGAGGTATACCCTATTAGGCTTAGGTAGTCATGCCCACTCAGGTGCATTTTGCATATTGCCTTCTATTCAGGTTAAGACCCTCATCATAGTCCAGTGAAAGTCCTGTAGTGTGGATATATATATATATATTTATTTATGGACTATATAGATATGGTTGAGATATCTAGGATGTATCTGCGTATCGGGTCTCTGTTTGGATTGTAGTTAGAATAAAACTTGTTCATGGGCCTGACCCACTATTATTTTTCAGGTATCGGATGGTTCCAGGTCTTTGAGCTTGTTCGTGCTGAGCAGAGATGGTCACTTACTCTTCCGATTGCATAGGACTACTATTTATATTTAGTTTTAGAATTTCCTTATTTAGTTTAGTTTATCTACAGTTGGGTTTTGAATAGGGGTCCACTAGTTGGATTGTTGAGTTGTATTCATGGAAGATCTGTTGTATTAAAAGAGCTTATTTATTTATAAAATTTATTATGAGGTTTCAGTTTCTAGATTATCATTTTAGTATTCTTTTTAGTAGTTTTATTTATTCCTGCTTATATTAAATGTATTCTGTGTTCGTGTATTACTAATTGGTTTGATATCCTCGGGTAATCGGGCGTAGGCCTGGCCAACCTGCATCTGGAGATCCGGGGCTATCACAATATGACAACTTCAAAAGTATGCAAAGTACACATATTGTGACTGGGTCGTCTGGCACCTTTTCGGCCAATAGTGCAGCACGTGAGTTGTAATTTTTTTTATAATTCTATTAGCCATGAATTTCTTTCTGTGGGGGCAATATTTAATTAAATATATTTTAAAAAAATTATATTCAATGAATCAAGAATAAGATATGAAAAAGAAAATAATACAGTTACTTAAATCTAACCGTTCTAATATATCACATATGTAAAAAAAAATAAAAATAAAATTTCATGATAACCAATTTCATTCCAAAAAATTCCATTATAAAAAACATTCTTAATAACTACTATGTCAGACTGTCAATCTACTTATACTATAAATCCATTCATATTAAAAATAAAAATAAAAATAAAAAGCAAGATATGAAGATAATTAATTTTATAAGTTATAACAAGATAATCCAATCAATCCAAAAGTTTGATCGAGTAAGTGAATCTATGATTTCATTAATTTGGGTTGCAAATAAAAAAAATTCTAAGTCTTATTTAGAGAATAGTAATAATTAGTAACATAATTACACAAACTAAATTTTGAAAGAACGACAAGCCCTAAAATAATTTTGATAGCAATAACTAATAATTTTTTTAATTAAAATTATAATATCAAGTAATAATCGTAAATTTAGATGATAAAAAAAAAAAAAAAAATCAGATTACATGTCTATGATGAAGACTCGCAGAAAGAAAAATGTTGATAACTGAAAATGTGATGGAAACAATCCATTTGTTTGTGGTAAAGTCAGAAGTGTAAAAAAATATCTTGATGAAATGTTTTTTTTTAGGAAAGAATATAATATTTTGGGAAAATGGGAAAAAAAATATCATATTTTGTGGGAAAGTGAAAAATTGATAAATATATTATATATATTTACAATTGTGCCATGATTATATTACTTTGTATTATTATTATTATTTGTGTAAAACTGTGAATGGACTTTTGATTAGTATATTATATATATATATATATGCAATGTCAAATTTTAGTGGGGGCAATTGTACAAATATAAAAATCTTTTCATATAAAATTAAAAAATAAAAAATAAAACTAAAATTCAGTGGGGCCAATTGCCCCCACTTGTCCCCTTATGGCTACGCCACTGCTTAAAGTCAGATATCTCTCTTTATTATATATACTAGTAAAACACACGTGCAATGCATGTGATGAAAAGTTATTAGATTATTGCCCACCAACCCAAAACATGTTTTCATCATATTCTCAGCCATGAAAACATAACACGTTTTGCACTTTGACGGTCCACACCAATCTCTACAAGACTACAATGGAAAATCCTTCCACTACGTTGTCCATGGGCTCCATAGGCGACAAGGTTAGTTCTCTCTCTCCCCCTTCTCTCAATATATCTTTCTCTACTTTTATATTCTCCATGAATTTGAGGATACAATGGAAAATCCATGGAAAACCTAAACACAGCTGCTAAGAAGACGTAACCTTCTAGTCATTTTGCACTCAGACGGTCCACACCAATCTCATCGCATCCTGAATCGTCTGTAGAAGAACTCGGGTGGATACATGCAATTCTCGGCGAAGTAGTCCTTCATTAGCTGGCAATGGCTTCCCTTCCAGTCACGATGAATGTACCGCTTCTTACAGACTTGAAATATTTACTCCACTATCTCTGGCCTCACATAATTTAAAAATTGCTGAGCATAATCGCGATTTTGTTGAATTAATGCGTCAACAGAGTCATTTGATGAGGGGGATGGTTCAGAAGATGAATAATTTTGACTATATAAGTTTGTAATGACTAAGTCATTAGAATTCTAAGTTGAAGGAGACGGATAATGATATTTTGTTACTATGAAATAGATGAATGTAGCGATGATTCTTAGATGATGAGCAAATGAGTTATTATATAAGAATCATCTTTGATTATAAAAATTGATTTATCTAAAAAAAATGCTCTCTAGAAAACACTTTTTAGGTTTAGGGTTTGCATGTCCTTAGGCTATTTTACAGAGGCTCATCCTCATGGAGGAGGGCAACCCCTCCTCCCCTCCATCACCGGTTATGTCTCCGGGCCAACATGTTACCCTTTCACAACCTAAACTCTCTTGGAGGAGTTGTTTTGCTTCTCCAAACTCCTCTTCCGCTTTTACTAACCTGCAATTTCATAGTTCTAGCTATGGATCGAAGGTCTCTATTACCATTAAAGATGTAGCAGACGAGATAGATTACTGGAAGCCATCAGTGGTGGGTTATGTGTTGGGACGTCGTCCATATTATCATCACTTCAAGGCGTTTGTGGAGAAACGATGGGATAAAAATATTACACTGGTGTATCTTAAAAATGGTTTCTTCATGGTTCGGTTTCAAAATGAAGATTTGGTGCGACAAGTTTTGTCTAGAATCCATACTTTTGAAGGGAGATTGATCAATATGAAACAGTGGTGCAAGAATGTGATTCTAGAAAGAGAAGTTATGGACTCGGTACCTATATAGACTCGTATACATGATTTACCTGTGCATTGTCATAATGTTGTATCGGTCTCAAAGATTTGTTCTTCATTCTCGTATCCAATCTATATGGATGATCCGGTTAAATATAGAGACAAAGGAGGATTTATTCGTGTCATGATTGAGGTTAGTATCTCTGAGGAATTGCCAAAAAACATGGTTATTGACATGTATGGATTAGACTGTGATGTTACTTTTGAATATGAATGGAAGCCTCGTGTTTGCTCCTTGTGTAAAAAGATTGATCATGTGGCAGATCAATGCCCAAAGAAAGCTATCCCAGCTAAGACGAAGAAAATCACAGACAAATGGGTGATCAAAAAGAAAGGAAAACTGGTGGACAGTGAAGATGCCGTGCAGGTTGTTGATGAAATGCCTCAACAAGGTTTAGAAGGAATTGCCATGCCAGGACATTTGGGTAAAGCTACTAATTTGGAGGTATCCAATCCTTTTTCTTTGCTTGGTGATGATACAGAAGCTATATTGGAGAGTTATGGAGATGCAAAGGTTGATGAGAATCTGGAGATAGTTAGTCTAGATCAAGAGAAGTTGAATTCTATAGAGGGGCCTATCTAGCAGAATGTTGAAGGGGTTGTTAGTCCAATTAGGATTGTTTATGATCTAACTTTACCTGAGGAAGAGGGTTCCAAGAAAGAGAATTTAAAGGAAATTTTGGAAGAGTCACAACAGGTTATTGAGGAAACCTTAATCAAGGGGCTTGTTTATCCTGCTGAGGCTAGTTAGAAATCGTTGACAGTGGTAAGGATGGATCTTCAGGTTCTGGTATTAAGAAAGTGAACATTAAGGCACAATTAGAGCCACAGAAGACTATTTGTAGTGAGGTAGCTTTAGTTACGGGACTTGTTTTTACTGAGGCTTGTAAAATAAGTGAGGGTTACTAGAGATAAATATATATAATATATTTATCAATTTTTCACTTTCCCACAAAAATTGAAACCTAAGAAGAGGTATCAAGCTCCACCCTCTGATAGGGTCACTAGATGTAAACAAACTGGTGGTGTTTTACCACCAAAGTCTCTTTTTTAATGCTTGGGAT
>JAOTQH010284964.1:0-10034 GCA_025631255.1 Cornus kousa
CTTTTTAATTGCACTAATAGAAATAAAATCTCCTGAAGAAATAAATGTTCTTTATGATAGATTAGAAGATGAAATTCTAGATAAAATAATGTATAATTTTGACAATCTTGAACTAGAAGATCTGAAAGAGAAATATCCTGAGCCAAATATTTAACTTATAGAAAGCATTTATCTAGGCAAAGGAAATAATGATGATATTAAGAGAAATATATTAAAGGTAAGGTTTGAATCCTTTTACACAAAGCATGAATTAAACACTTTAAAGGAAGAATTAAATGTAGTAGAACAAGTATAGCATAAAGAAGGAAAAGAATCGGAAGGATCTACCTCTCAACCTACAGGATCAATTGACT
The DNA here is from genome assembly GCA_025631255.1 of Cornus kousa. Classification (NCBI taxonomy): domain Eukaryota; kingdom Viridiplantae; phylum Streptophyta; class Magnoliopsida; order Cornales; family Cornaceae; genus Cornus; species Cornus kousa. The sequence goes on from JAOTQH010284964.1 coordinate 354, forward strand.
AAGAAATGTATAATGCAACTAGTAGCACTATTAGAACAAATAATGACTATAGTACTGGACAAAGATTACAACCCTCACAAGAAACGTATATAGAAAATAAAAATATACCGGATACATCTACCTGGATACCAAATCGTAGAAGGTATGATAATATTCCAGCCCATGATGCAGGAACTATTTTAGATATATCTAGACACGATCCACAAGATTGGGCAAGAGTAATTGAAAATTGGGAGCAAGATTGTATTTAAACCAAATTTGATAACAGAACCCAAGCCTTAACTTATTGTGAAACCCTACTTAGAGGAACAATCTATGACTGGTGGCAATCTTATAAAATTAGTTATGCAAATGATTATGCCACCTTAAAGGATACTTTTACAATTCAGATTTTTACCAGTTTCATCAAAAAGGTATTATTAGGTGAAGACATATTACTAGAAGAAACTCAAATAATGTAAAATGAAGCCTTACGTAATCTATATATAAAGGATTATACAAATAAGTTTTTTGAATATTTTGCCGCTACAGGAAAAACTGGAGACATAACATTACTTGATAGATATCTTCAGAAATTACCAGACAGTATAGGAACTAAGATTTGGGACAAATGGTTAGAAAATTCTCGAAGGGATAGATTAATTATAGGAGATAGAGTAAATCATGTTTATAGCATGTTAAAGGCCGAATGTAAACTACGCAAAGAGTCTAAACAGATTAAGAAACAATTCTATTTTGCACATAAACAATTCGACTTTCCGCCACAATACGGTTGCATGCCCCAAAAAAATTATAAACAAAACAAAACTAGGAAATATAATTTGCGAAGAAGTAAAACATATAAAAAATATCGTAATAAAAAACCTTATTTTAAAAATAACTCCAGACCTTTTAAGAAACGTCCCTGGTATAAAAAACAAAAAATAAGCAAAGTTAAGAAGGATAGTAAAGAAAAAGATACTAAAGATGGAAAAATTAACACTCTACCCACAAGAGAAATAAATTACAAATGTTTTATTTGTGGAGATCCAGGTCATAAAAGACCAAATTGCCCCTATAGATATAAACAAAACCTTACTAAAAGAATTCAAGAGAAAATCAATATCTTTGAAGATATTGAAGACTAGATAGAAGAACTGTATGAATTAGAAAGTATCTATGATTCAGATGATGATAATGAAAGCATATATAGTATCGAAAGTATAGATAATGAATTTTAACACGACGAAGATCTTGAATAAGGACTTCATTTTATGGAAGATTTTGTTTACACTATAAGTAATCTATCATGTCATTATGATTCAGTTAAATTTCATTTCTCATCTTACAACTGTAAACAATGTAACTCCTCTATTAACGAATTACATTACTCTAGAGACTATTGTAAAACCCTATTATGTAATCACTGCTATTCTAAATATGAGATTCAGATAAAAGATACATTAGTTGAATCTATAAATTCAATATATAAACCCTCTAGTCTAATTCAATTCTCTGTAACCTTAGAATTTAAAGAAAAATTAGTTCAAATCTTAGCTATGTTAGATACTGGAGCATCCAAAAGTATAATTCAAAAACATTTAGTACCAGAAGAAGCCTTAGCAAAGTTAAACTATAATGTTAATATGAGCTAATATAATAATGAGAAACTTCCAATAACTCATTATGTTCAAAACATTCCTATATTAATTAATAACGAAAAATTTGTTTTACAACAAACCTACGTAGTTAATAATATTCCCAGTACTTATGATTTTTTTTTTTAGGATTAAATTTTATAAACACACTCACCGGAGGATTCATGTATACCCCTACGAGTTTACAGCTTTTTAAGAAAGAAACATTTATTCCATCTAGAGATCCTTATATTCCTAAAAAAAAAACGGAGCTATTACTTATGTCAATACTTTACCTATGACCGAAGAAATTATAGAAAAAAATTTATTTGATGTAACTGAATTTTTAGAATATGTTTCTGAAGCATTAATGTTTTTTAGTTATTTAAATGAACCAAAGATTTTCCTTAATAATAAAGTTATATTTAAAAACCCCAAATTAAGCATAGATAATCTTTTACGATTAGCTAAAAGCACCTAGATTTTAGGAGAAGATCCCCAGAAACAATGGTATAAAAATAAAATCAAAGCCAAATTAAATATAATAAATCCTTTCATAACTACAAAGACTCAAGATAATCCTCATACTTTAGAAGATCAAGAGGAATTCCAAAAATAAATCAAAGAACTTCTATTTCTAAAAGTAATTAGAAGAAACAATAATAGACATAGGAGTCTAGCTTTTACGGTAAGAAATCATGCTGAAATAAAAAGAGGAAACACTCGTATAGTTATCAATTATAAAAGATTAAATGATAATACTTATTATAACAGTTACAAAATTCATAATAAAGATGTATTAATAAATCGAATACAAGATAGAAAATGATTTTCTAAATTTGATTGCAAATCAGGATTTTGGCAAATCCGTATGGGTAACGAATCTATCGAATGGACTGCATTCTCATGTCCAGAAGGACATTATGGGTGGTTAGTAATGCCTTTTGGATTAAAAAATGCGCCACAAGAGTTTCAACAAAAAATGGATACCATCTTCAATAAACATTCAAAATTCTGTTGTGTTTACATAGACGATATTCTAGTCTTCAGTCAAACTAAAGAAGAGCATAGAAAACAGCTTGAAATTATATTAAACGAATTTATAACACAAGGACTCATCATAAGTAGTAAGAAGCTGATATTAGAAAAACAAGACATTGAATTCTTAGGTTTATACATAAAGGATGGAAAAGTAGAATTACAACTACATATTGTTTAGAAGATTTTAGATTTTCCGGATAAATTAGAAGAAACCAAGTTATTACAAGCGTTTCTAAGATTATTAAATTTCGGTCGCAATTTTATCCCAAAGTTAGGACAATTAGTAAGACCATTGTACTCAAAACTAGGTAAAAATGGTCAAAAATATTTTAATACTCAAGACATAGAATTAGTTAAGAAAATTAAAGCTTTAGTCACTCAGTTAGAACCCTTACAACTCACATTTGAAAATAGTTATAAAATAATTCAAACAGATGCATCAACTCAATGATGGGCAGGCTTACTTTTTCAAAGACCTACAAAAGAATCTTCTCGAGATGAAGAACAAATTTGTCGCCATGCAAGTGGGACCTTTAATAAAGCACAATCTATTTTACCATCAACAGATATAGAAATTAGGAGTCACAAACTTTATTGAAAAATTTCAGATATTTCTTGATAAATAATTTCTTATAAGAACAGATTGTGATAACATAGTTAAATTTACAAATAAAGCAAAGCAACAGCAGATGTCTACAAAAAAAATGGATTTCCTTTATTGACTGTATTACTGGAAGAGGCTTTAAACCTATATTTTAACATGTCAAAGGAAAAGAAAATTATTTAGCAAATATTCTATCTCGATTACTAATTGATTGTTGAATTTTGCAGGGATGAAATCGAAGAACAGCAATAGCTATAGCCTTATATCAGGCACCTTTAATCCTCTTTTGAATATCCAAAACCCTGCTCAACAGTTTCGCGATAGATATAATCTTTTTCCTAACCAAAAATTATTTTAGATAATATTTGGTTTTCAAGAAATAATCCCGATAGAACCCTCATTAGAAATTTAAATATTTTAAGTGAATATTTTGTAGCATCTAACAAAGCATATCATACTCTACAGCAAGAATATGAGACGCTTATATCTCATTTTAAAAAATTTAATTTAGTTTATCAAAAAATAATAGCAAATGCCACAAAACTAACCATTTTTGAGCAAAGGACTAATGATGATGAAAATGTTCAACAAGTTCAATTTCTGCAGGTACAGACTAAGTATGCCAAGATATTTCCCATTTTCTCTCCAACTTACCGAGAAATCCTAAGACAACAAGTTGAGCTCTTTCTTGATGACATCAAAGAACTTATCCTTGAAAAAGCTAAGTCTCATGGTTTCAAAGAATACGTTGATATCCAAAACTACATCAAAAACAATAGTCTACCCAAAGAACTGTTACTATTATTTTTTCTTAAGATTTATACAAACAAACAACTACATACCTACCATCATCTTATTAGACATAGACATTGTTTTCTTCTATCCTTTTGAAATAACTAGAAAAATATGTTTCTCTACAAAAACTACCACTTGTCACTTAAGCAAACTCTTAGAATTAGGAATGGTCAACAACATTTCCATACCAAAAGACATGCCATTAGAATATCTAAACTCCTTATGTAACTTTCCCAGTCGATTAAACCAAGCCATTGATTTCAAATAAAAACAAACCCAAAATTTTATGCCACATAGTCCAATACTCCTTCAAATCCACAACACTCCTCCAGAATGGGGAAAAGATGGAGCTATAATTCTGGGACAACATCAAGTTTACATTCATTCTGATCCAACCGAAGTCAAGGTTCTAACAAGTCATATCAATTTTGTAAATAACTTTCATAATGACATAGAACCAGCTACCTTTAACCATTTGGTGTATTATAAAGCCTATCATCAAGTTAACACAAGCTATAATCTCGGCTTCAGACTCTACAACCATAATATAAACATGGAAATTTTCATCAGAGCCAGAATTCCCTATGTCGTCAGATCTCCCCCAGAAATTGAGATATCTCCAGAAGTTGAAGAAATAATCAATGAAGAAAAGATGTTGTTTGAAAAGTTCGAACTTACCTACAAAAAAAAAAGAAACTAGTTCACCAAACAGCATTGATGCATATGTGGCCCATAGGGATGACAACCCACCATATAGCAAAACCGATAGAAATTTGTCCAATATGCTAGAGTTCTAATAATTGCAAAAAGCATCCAAGAAAAAGCAAATTTGTGACAGTGTACAGTTAAAAGCAGATCCACCAAAAGCGAACATTAATAGCTCAGCAATAATTCAATCTACCTTATCTCTAAAGCATTTTGCATCTCAACCGTCTATGCAGCATCTGCAATCTTAACCGTAGTTTCATCTCCCACTTTTCCTATAAAAGGAGCCACTCTGCTCAAGCAAAGATCATCGAGTTTTAGAGCAACCAAGCTAAGAGTCATCCAGCATTCCAGCCCTCTGCCATAATTTTCTAGTGTGCTTTCTTTTGTGATTTCTTTCAGTACATATCTCTTTGTAAAATAGTGTGTGAGAGTGTGTATCCATGTATAAATAGTGTGTATCTATGTATATATTTCCCATGAAATAAATTATCCAGTTTACTTTTATTTAAAAACCCCTTTTCTTTATTCAATATTTTCAATACTTTCGGGTAAAAGACTTTGGTCAACAAAAAGATCAAATATATAAGTTTTGTTTAACCAGACAGTGTAGATCCTAGAATTTTCTTGAATATAACTAGTACAAACAGCCTTAGATTTAATTTAACAATTTCTTCTGTGAGTTGACTTGAACTGTTGGCTTGTTGACCCGTTCTTGCCGGTGTTTAGGCATTTTTACAGGGCATTATCAGAGCGTTATCAGGTTCAACAGTCATTTCTGTGATTTAATTATTAATTTTATTTCTATGTTATTTGCATACTTCTATCCGGTTAGATTGAACTTAATTTTGGTATCAGAGCCTATACTATTTTGTTAAATTTAATTTATATATAAGATCTTTTGTTTAAAGAAGTCTATAAGTCTATATTAATCTACTGTGAAATCTTAATTTACTGTGAGAAAATTAAAAAATAAAAAAAAATATTAAATAAGTTTGTTCAAGGATCTTTCTGTAAGTTTATTTCATGTTTTAAGGATATTATGTTATAATAATATATTGCTTTGGGTCATTATAGTAATATAGTTTGTTGTGGGGTATAAAGCATAAAGTGGAGTTCATTTTATAGAAATAGTTGTGTGGTCCTTTCATTTTTAAGAAAAAGTTTGTGTGGTCCCCCCATTTTCTTGATAAATCAAAACTTTGACCTCATTGTATTGTAGTATTTGGGCCTTAAGCCCATGTATTAATAAAAATCTCTTAATTTTATATAAATTATAACATTGTTTTTGCTGTATTGTGATTTATTTCAAAATAAAAATATGTTTGGTACCAAAATTTGATGCACAATGTTTCAAACAAAAAATAAAAAAAATTGAATGAGTTTGAATGATAAAGAACGCTCACAATACTATTGAGGAAAATATAAAGTATTTATATTTTATTTTAAAAATAAAAAATATACCACTAAATCACAAACTCCGTCATATTATTATTTTTTGCCTCTATGATTCATGTCACAACTTTAGAGACTAGAACGTGGTGCCTACACGCGCCTTTCCTTTTCACAAACCATTTTCTTTTCCTTTTATCAATAGAGTATTTTTTGTGGTTAGTTTTTGATTTGCAGGTTTGTAAGTTTTGTAATTTACATTGCCATCTTTACTTTTAAATTTTATAACAATTTATGATGTGACATTCATTGTATCAACCGCGGTATAACTTAGTCGTATTACCTTTATATAGGCGCATGAATTTCTTATCAAAAATTATTATATATATATATATATATATATTTCTTCCAAAACTAACTAAATAAAAGTAGTGATACTTGCACCGATTTATTATAGTGAATTACCTAATCGAAAGTTTCTGATCGATTATTTATACCCAATACAATTAAGTAGAAGATCTCATTTCATTATTTGTTGTATAGATAGACCAATTAAAATAAATTGGTCTAATAATTCATTGTAACAAGTCAGCGTAAGTATCATTTTTGAATAAATAATTGAAACATATTTCCACAACATTCTTTCCGGTCACATATATTCAATAATCATAAGTAATTATATATAAAGAATTATAACAAATACATACATATATATATATATATAATTTCTAAAAAATAAATACATACATATTTTATGTCACTTTATTGACTAGATAGTGTAGATATGACAAAATTGAAACTGCAGAGTTATCAGAAGAACAGTGGTAGAAATGTTAAGACATAAAATTAATCTTTGCGGATGTGGTTCAGCCACATCACCAAGGGTCAAATCTAAGTGACCCTACAATAGTACTATCTTTGAACAAGAAGACAAAATTGTGTAACACTGGGTCGAGACCAAGAGCATCTCAGTAAAGTCAAAAAATAGTGGGCCTCGAACCCCGGCCCAACCAAACGAATCATCGATCAACGGGTCTTAAACCTCGATCCGACTAAGCCATGAATTATTGATCGACGGGCCTTAAACCTCGATCCGACTAAGTTATGAATTGTCAATCGACGGGCCTTGAACCTCGATCCTACCTAGCCACAAATTGTCGATCGACGGGCTTTAAACCTCAATCCGACCTAGTCGCGAATTTTCGATTGACGGGCCTTGAAACTCGATCCGACCTAGTTGCGAATTGTTGATCAATGGGCCTTAAACCTCGATCCTACCAAGCCATGAACTGTTGATCGACGGGCCCCGAACCTCAATCCGATCAAGCCACAAATTGTCAATCGACGGACCTTGAACCTTAATCTGACCAAGCCACGAATTGTAGGTCGACGGACCTTGAGCCTTAATCCGACCCAACTACGAATTGCCAATCCATGAACTCCGAGTCTCAGTTGACAAAATCATGTTCAAGACGAGAAAACAATAAAGGGTTATTGTAGAACTTTTCAAGGCCAAGGGGATGCAAAAGGGATCTTAGAATAGAGGATGAAAAATTAGTAATGTCTTGTTCACTAAGGCAAGGCCAAGTTTGAGGATAAGAGCAAAAAACAGCTAGAATACTACAATTGCCTTTACAGCTAGCCTTGCTTGGGTTACTTAATAAGGTAGATACACTTGGCAACAACACCAAAAATTTAGGGATTAGGGCAACATGACCCAGAGGCATAAGCCCTGACCTAAAGCTATAAAAAGGGTAGTGACAAAGGGCAAAAGGCTAAGGAACTGACGGTAGCATCTTCCTAACCATTGCTCTAATTCTCTCACTGGACTAGTTTTCTCTCACTTCTTCTACTCTCTGCATTCCTCACATTGTTTAGTGATATATTCCCAGGTCTTTTGACTATTCAACCACCCTCAAGAAATAGATATTTACATTTGGCGACTCCGCTAGAGATTATCCTAGCAAGAATATGAATCCAAACGAGATTCCCCCCCGACATAAGATGAGGTGTCTGCCATCGGGGCTACCAACATCAAGGTCACCAGTGCCAAAGCTACTAGCGATAGAGCCACCAGTGCTAGGGCTACCAGTACCAAGTCTCATTCCTCAAAGTCAAGGCATAGATCTAGCACAGACGTCATTCTAGAGATGATGCAGAGCATGAATCACCATTTGATGACTCGGATGGAAAATTTTGAGGAGGTCCTCCATGCGTTTGACATAAGGGTTCCAACTGCACCAGCTACAACCCAAACAGAGTTGGTCATAATTAATCAGATAAAGCACGCTACCATCACTCTAACTGGCATAAACATCCCACTATAGTGTGACCAGCAAACCATGATGCAGTCGTCAATGGGTCAAGACCATAGTACAGATCTGCCCTCACAACCCACCCCTGAGCCCTATAACCCACCACTGCAGGTAACCCCTAGAGCTTCTCACACTTTTCCATTAGTGCCTATGTTCTACTCCCCACCCACATATGCCCAATCAAACCCTAAAACTAATTGCCCTATCCCGTCTTACTCCTACTCTGCCCCAAAAGAAGTGTTCACAAGCTCTGAAGTACGTAATTGATAAACGCCGAAATATTCCATATTCAAGCGCCCTATCTTATATTAGTTAAGTCCATTGTCGAAGCATTATATGTATTTTTAATTTATTTTTGTGTTTTCTCTTTGATTTAGGTTGATCCTCGTAATTAGGTTCAAAGAAGCATTTTTGAGTTGGATTTCGCCAACGTATATGTGCTGTGCAGGGGAGCCATCTTTTGAAATCATCACTCTCTTGTTACCATTAATGCAAAGATAGGTTTAAGGTCGCATTATAGAGAGACGTCGTCACCCTGGGATTAAGGATGGCGGAAACTGAATTTTTGAAATACAACAGCTAGCCTCGCGGCCGCCCGCGGAGGTCCTGCGGAGCGCCCGCCGAGGCCCTACCTTACTGGACGTTTTCACGGGGCTTCTTGACAGGTCCTGCAGCTGCCCCCGTGCCTCCGCGGTCGCTCGCGGTGCTCCCGCGGAACGCCTGCCAAACCTTTCAGTGACCTCGAAGCTCAGCGGCTGCTCGGCAGTCCCTTCGCAGGCGCCCGCTGACCTCAGACAGCATTCTAACTACCCCCTTTTTTCAGCATTTTTGGTCCCCTTATCCTCTTTTTGAGTGGTCTAGCTTCATGGGGAGGTTGGAGCTCGGGATTTGGAGGTATGGGAGTGGATTTTTGGTGGATAAAGAAGGGAAACAAGTCTCATTTTTAGATATCTCACATTAGACATAGGGAAGCTAGGGGGGAAAGGAAGGAGAGCAAAGGGTAGCCATGAAGGAATCCACTTCTTCTTCTTCATTTCTTGTAACATTTATGGGTAACTAACTCCCTACCCTATGGAGGTGATGAAGCCACTGTTGTAAGCATGTTATAATCTTGTTTTGATTTGGGGAATGAAGTATATATGTAATCTTTTCATATTCTAGAGACTTACACATGTTGTAAATGTTCTTCAATTCAATAAATGATTGTGTTAAA
>JAOTQH010284985.1:0-10032 GCA_025631255.1 Cornus kousa
GGCCATTCCCTTTCATACATATGTTTAAACAATGAAGATGAGAGAATCAACAATGTCTCCTCAGACCATAAAAAGAAACAACTATATCTCCTCAGACCATTTCTAAATGGGTGGTGCCAAACTCGCAACGCTCTTATTGAGGTCGGACCACCCTGCCTACCCGACACCTACTAGATGGGCGATGTCACCTTAGACCATTCCCGAATGGGTGGTGCCGAACTCGCAATGCCCTCATTGCAGTTGGACCACCTGACTCTGATACCAAGAAGAAATATAAAAGAAGAAAAATGAGATAATTGTGTAAAGACTTGAATGAGATTAATCACTCATTCATAGCTCTAGTATTTATAGATAAAAAGAGCACATGCTCATATTACAAGAAAGGAAATTAAATCAAATCTAAATCAAATCAAAGCATATTCTAAAGCATATTCTATAGCATAATCAAATTTCTACTAATATGGTAAGTCATTCCATAAATCGTGGCTATCATATCTGCTAACAGATTGGTATATGGATAATGTTGCCGATGAAGAGTCAAAGTGAACATAACCCCAGTCAACATGTATTTAGTCGTTAAACTTTTCATCTTCAATTAACAAGCAATCGAATTGAATAAAGCAAATCTTTCCATTTGATCATCTACTTCACTACTTGACATGTAGCTCCCACAATACCAAAAGCCATTCATAAGAATTTTCAAGAAACTATTTTGCTAATACTCTCTTTGATGGAGGATGTTCAGAATGGAAGCATCATCATTATACTAATTAATGGATTTGACTCCTAAACATGTTAATGTCATCACCATTGCCTTGATCCCATTCAAATGGGGTCAGCCACATGAACTAATCTTTTCCATTCTTATCATAAGCCATGTCTCTTGCCATATATAGTAGTTTTTTAATATCATCTCTTTTCATTTAACTTTCTGCTTCTTTGCCTCATACCATTTATTTAACTTGTGTTTCTTACTGATGCATTTCAGGCCTATTTTCTATGTGACCATTTCATCTAAAGCCTAATTTATACTTTACCACTAATAGGTGTCAACACCAAATCCTTCACGTACATGTTGATTACAATCTTATATTTTCTAGTTACTCCTAGCATCCATTTCAACATCCTCATTTCAGTAATGTGAGTACGTTCTTTTTTTATTCTTTTCAATCCATATAAGATAGTTACTCTAATTACCATTTTTTCCTTTTTTTCCTTTTTTTTTTTTTTTGATTAGTTGCTACTCTAATAACTGTCTTATACAATTTCTCTTTTAACATATTTGTATTTTCCAATCACATAAAATACCACTGGCATATAACAAAATTTGCCCATGCTGTTCTAATCCTACTTATTATATGGTCATCTATTTCCCCGTCTATTTCTATTATCAATCATAAATACCAAATTATTTTTGAATAATCCTCCAACCTGAAATTATTATAATTACACAAATTGTGCAATTACATTTCATATATTCTGTTTTACTTCTAATTTTAAAACCCTTTGACCCTAATGCATTTTCCAGGTATCCATTTCTATATACCAGCATATAACAAGATTGCCCCCTTAGGTATTGTTACATAATTTAAGCAATTCAAAACCATGAGAAAAAGTACAAGACTCACGCCATGTAAATGTCAATAAGGATGCAACCATTTACTGAAGCAAAACAGGACAACTTTCTACTAGTCTCAAATGAACCAAAGCCCAAATGGATGTCCTGCATGAAAGAACTTAATCTAGTTTTGAACTGGAGTTGATACAAAAATGTATATGTACAAATCTATTTATAAAGAAAGACAGCCATATGAGGCTCAAAAAAAGGAAATTTAAAGAGAAAAATATTGCAAATTGATCAGATCTCGAGCAGCTATTTACACTCTGAACTCATAGAATCGTGTACCATTTTGAGTCAAGTCCTATATTATGGTTCAAGTTCGTTGGCAGTTGGTTTAAATTTATGTATGTTTTCATCTTTCTTATGTTTTACGAGTCAAAAGTGTTTTGGTAATTCTAAAGATTTGCTAGATATTGGTTGTAGCAGCGATCAATTGTCATATTCTGCATCATGACAGTTTAGTCCTCGTGTGAGCTATATTAGGTACCTTTTTATGTACCACCAGTCGAAGCCTTTAATTTTCAAATATGGAGTCCGATAGAGAGCTAGTAAAGCCTAAAACTCTCTATATATAATTCAATAGTAGCAAGTTGGAGAGAAATTACTATAAGCTTTTCAAGCACTTTGGGAACGCGTGATGAAATTCTCTATATATATATATATATTCAGCTTCAAAGACATTTTCTATATGATATAAGAATGCAGCTTTCTATTTCCAGAACTAATGAAATTCCCTAAAAAATTTAAGGAAAGAAATGAAGCTTTCATACTAGAATACAATCTTACTGTAACCGCATTAAGAAGAGCAGTGCGCTCATCCATGCTCTCTCCAAGCCCAAACCCCCCAATCCAGTAACCTGCATACAACATTTAGAACAAAATAATACTGGTCATCAAATTGAATTCAATATATTAACACAAACAAATAATCCATGGCATCTTTAAAAAAGAACAATATCACAACAATGACAATAACTCATCCCATTACTTTATTGTCTTTATCTGCAATTGTTTCAACTTTCATTCCCTATTGGTTGCAACAATTTTCTATTATTTTGCCACCCCTCACCCACAACTTAGTCATTCTTCCAAAAATGATTTACTGACTTAATCTACTTTCCTATTTTCTTTTCTTCTGATAAAGGCAAAAAAATAAGTTATGAAAATGATGTTCTACAATTCTCTTCTTTTCAAATTCTTAATTTGAAAAATATTCTTTCCAAAATAATCTTCTAAGGATATTCCTCTTCTAAAACTTTCCCATGCTAACAATGCTCTTCTTTCAAAAAGACACCATTGCATAAACAATTTCTAGAGTACCGATGTAGACAGGACACAACACAACACCAACATGGGTGTGGGACACTAGTAGGACATCGCTGGAGAAGATGAAACAGAATAGGAAGGGGAAAAAAGAAGAACTGAAGAAATACTAACCTGTTCGATTGATCTTTGCCGCAGCCAAAACATGCATTATTGAAGATCCTCTAGGAATGTCTTCCCGATCACCGATTAAGCGGCTAGGGCTAGAGCTAGGGTTTTCTCTCTCTACAGCCGCATAATTGTAAACGAAGAGAGAGGAAAAATAAATCATAAAAGCAGGCTGCAACCCTAACGTTTTTAAATAGTTTAAAAAGTTACAATTGCAGTTTTGCCCCCAACTTTTACATTTCCTCAAATATACCTAAAAGTAATGCTAATCCCAATATTTTATGTTCTTTTTCAATGTTATCCTTAATTTTAATTCATCATTTTAAACACTCTATAACAATTATTTCAAGGATTCTTTGACACATTATCGGTGTCTACGTATCCCAAATCTTGACAATTAGAAGGATTTGACATCTAGACAGGCACCTGTGTCCAACACTCGAACCCAAGTCCAAGTCACATAGCCTTTGAAATTGTTTCTTTGAAAAATATCCTTTCCAAAATAATCTTTTAAGGATATTCCTTTTCAATAACTTTCCATTGCTAAAAAATTAAAAATGCTCTTCTTTTAGAAATATTTCCATTCCAGAAACAAAATCTTTCTTAATATAACATTTAATCTTTTTTCTTTTAATATACTCCCTCCATCCCAAAATACTTGTCCACCTTGGGAACTGTGAGTCACAATTTTGTGAGTCACAGTTCCCAAGGTGGAAAAGTATTTTGGGACAGAGGAAGTATTATTTATATATATATATATGTATGTATATCAATATTTGTATGTATTCACTTAATCTGTGTGTTTAGATGTATATAGGGTAGTTGAATCTCCATAATGAATTATAATTATTTTATTAAATCTACAATAATGTCAAACAATGGTAAATGTACATTATGTGCATTTCCCATATTGGTTCTCTTTAAGTCGGTAAATCACATGAATAACACAAAATTCACAAATATCTTCCTGAATTTGTGGTCCTCCTTTACATATATAATACGTAGTACTTGTTTGCTTATTATATTTATGCATACATAGATTTTGTTAACTCCCTTTAGAACTTAGCTGAAGCAAAACCTTTTTTCCACCCTAAAGTCTGTTGGGCACTACTAGACATACTAGCCCATAATACACAAACTGTACACTTAAAATATGAAATACACACATTTACAAGCTGCTAGTAGGAGATTTCTTGGTATAACACTGAGTCCCCATCCATGGGATCTTATAGTTATATCAGGTATATAAATATATATTTATCCTCGATGATCTATGATCTTTGCATAGACCCAACCAATTTACTGATCCAAATCACAACTATCTTGATCCCAAAATTGATACATGCAAATTTGTTTAATATGTAATGACGGTATCTGGGTATTTATCGGTTTCTCTCTCTTTTGCTTTATTTAAGCTACTGTCTAAGGTTCCAAATTTGATATTTATTAGCTGGAACACACGCATGATAGGGAAGTTTGAATGCATATTAGATGCAGAACTGTGTGGGGTCTGCAAATTAAAACAATTATTCACGGTTTTTAAATTGGATCCCGAATTGGGGGCACATCTGCTTTCAAACTGCTGCTTCATGCACCAAAGGTGAGAGTGACCACCCTCTTCCACGAATCATGTGACTAATGCAATGACCCTTACCTATATACCCTGCCGTTAAGATACACTTGGATTAAATTTGGGCCAAAGAGCTAAAATCACTATAATGCCCTAGGTGTCCATTTGCACCTTAACCCATCATTAAAGTCATGGATCATTTCGAGCGCAGGGGGTAAAAACATTCCTAATCACTCACGCATCCAGTTGTGCTGCTCTAATTGTTTTATAATATCCAAAGTTGACCAAAAAAGTTAGAAATGCAATTGAACCCATGACCTGATATGTGGAAGCATTGGTTACTCATTGAGCTACTTCTTGTATAGAAAAAGTTGACTAATTTATTTATCTAACCAAATGTTAAACCACTAAAAAACAAAAATATCTTTTACATACATTTTATACTGATTTAGAAAAGTGGAAAATGAATAAATAATAAATTAATATGATGTTGTATTATGTGGAATAGAAACGTAAACGTGCAACATATAAATACTCTAAAGACGCTGCTAAAAGAAAATTTTACACTCAAGCGCTCTAGTTCTCTCTCCCACTCTGTGTGACTTGGGTGGAGGGATCAACTGGGTTGAAGAGAGTAGGAGAGAAACAGAATAGAGTCTAGCTTCGTGGAAGGGTCAGCCCACTTCTAGAAAGTAACCCCATTTTTTACTTCTTCTATTTCTTAATTGTTGTGCAACTAACATTGTAGCCCTTATTGGCATGGGAGTCTGGCCTATTTGTCAACGTGTGCCCACCCCTTGCCAGAGGCCAAAGTTCATGCGTCTAAGTGAAATTTTCCACAAGATTATATTGTTGCGATTCATGAGAGATAGGAGAAGAGAGAGAAGAACACAAGTGTAAGATACTGCGTACACATTTTAGTCCTCACCCTAGAGGCTTATATACAAAATAAGGGTTATACACCCTAATTTCACACTATAGCTTAATTACACACTAACCCTAACTATCACGGGTAATTACATAACAACCCCACATAGAATACACATTCTAACATATATAAGTAATATAAGATTATGTACCCATACATTGCTAATATACAAGATGGATTTACTCATGTGCAATCACTATTCTCTAAACATAAGGAATAATGAGATAATCAGAAGGTCGTGATTAAACATGAAATGGATTGTCTGCTGACCTGTATTCCCAAGAAGATAACATGTCAAGTGTTCTAACCAAACAGGCACAATAAAAAATAAAAAATAAAAAATAAAATAAAAATAAAAGAGAGAGCTGTAGTAACCTGATACATTTCGCCTCACAACTTCTTGTGCACAACGTCGGCGTTCTTCCATGCTAGAGCCTCCAACAATGGCTCCAAAAACATCTCCACCTGTCTACAGTTCACAGATTAATACAAGTGGCATGTCTTTTTTCTCAGTAAACAAAACCATTATCTCCAACAAACAATTCTGTATTCACCCATTAGCTACATAGACTAACCATTAGTTCCAATAACGAATAAACACAAAAAAAATTAAATAAATAAATAAAAATTAAGGATTCATAGGTAAATATTATTGGGAAAAATACCACCAAGTCCTAACTTTTCCCTTCATATAAGCCCATTAATAATTCCTACTTTTGGAATCATTTTGATTTAAGTTCTAAACCTGCGGCGTACCGCATAGACTGGGGGGAGAAATTCTTGGCACTTACCTATGTAGATGCATTTTGAAAACTGTGAACACTGAGAGTCATAAAACATAGCACTTAGTGGGAAAAGATTTAGTGCTTTTAGCATGATGATAAGTAAACCATCTTAACCATACATAGTTTGATGGCCCCCAATTGATGACCCCTCACCAAAAGGAAAAATCAAATAAAAGATAAATGGATTAATTGAAATACTTCCATGACATGTTCCAAAGGAGCTGAAGATTTTGACACAAAATTTCTGCATACACCAAAAGGAGGTTACAATAGATTTCCCCATCTTACAATAAGAGAGTTCATTGGAGTCTCCTTCTGGTTTTTTTTTTTTTATTGGTCTTGCAATTTTTTATACATAACATTCCCTTTGGCTAATCCCACTATATTGAGGAATCATGATTTTTACCCCAACCATCAAAAATTAAAATTATAAAGCAAGTTGATGGAGCCCCAATGAGTTAATTAGGTCCCATCCAAATGAAAGATAAACGTTTCCTTTTCTATTTTATCTTCAGAACAACAAAAGATTCCAATTAAATACTATTCAACTGTCAGAAAATCAAACCCCGTAAGCTGTTGATAGTCAACTGCTCCATTTTTTTTGTTCCTGAATGTGGAGATATATTATCGTTATAATACAGCAATAAAGTACAGAATACAAGACAGAGTCAAACAGACTCAAACAACACCTCCATTGGATAGGACAGAACCCTAACCAAAGGTGCAAGAATGAAGGAATAAACCAAAACTACAAAATGGAAGAAAGTCCTGCACTTGCATGCCCAAAGCAGTAGCAGCCTCCATACAAAATGTCAACTGCCACAGACTCAATTGATCTCCCCTGTCCATCTGCATTCTGCTTTTTCCTCTCTTCCACACATTCCACTGGATGAGAGTGAAAAATAACTAAAAAGCTGAGCCTTTGCTTGTACTGTAGAACGATGGTTACAAAACCAGTGAACTGCCTCTTCAAAGGAACCCAAACTCATGAGATCATTCCACCCACAAAAACCAGCAAACCAACTCCGTAAGGAAGGAGCAAAAGCACAGCACCAAAACAAGTGGTCAACTGAATCATCACTCTTCATACAATTATGACATATAAAAGTGAGGACCAGGCCTCTTCTTCTAAGATTAAACAAGGTAGGAATGGAATTCCGTAAAATAAGCACAGAAGTGATCAACACTCTAGGCCTATTCTTGTTCTAAACCAGGTTATACCGACTCACCTTTGCAGCGTTACTCCTCACCTGATTCCAAGCAGATTTAAAACAAAATCTTCCGTGCTTCATTCAATGCAATCCTTACCTTGATGGGACTGGAATCTTTGTAAAAAATTTGGATTGCTGCTGGCCAGTTATGAGGAACTCTCCACTGCCCACCGACTAGCAATTCTGCCAACCTTGCTTCCTTTTGAAGAGCAGGACTATACAACCTTCTAAAGCCATAAGCTTGAAGCAAAGAAGCTCCCTGAAACCATGGATTCAAAAGCAGTTTAAACCTTCTGCTATACTTGATTTGAAACTGAAGGTGCAGAAGAAAGTCCTCTCCAATGACTAATAAATTCCTCCATGCTGCAAAATCCCCTGCACTTGCATTACATGATCAAAAATTGGTTCTTTTCAAGTACTTATCTTTGAACCATGCAAACAACAAAGACTCTTTAGATTTGCATAAACTCCCACAGAAGCACAAACTTAGCAGCAATATCAATATTGCTCAAACTTCTGATACCAAAACCACCCTCACTCTTAGGCGATGTGACTTTATCCCATTTCATCAAATGCAATTTCCTACTGATATTCTTCTTACCCCATAAGAAGACTCTGACTTCCCTATTAAGAGTACTCTGAATTCCCACAGAAAAAGAAAAACTGCTGCCCATTAACAATAGTAAGAAGAGAGGACAGAGTTCACCAATTGAATTCTCCCAGCCAGAGAAACATTGAAGCTACTCCATGAAGAAATCTTAGCATCCACCTTGTCCACCAAATCAGAAAACTGAGCATTTCTAAGGTTCTTTTCAGACAAAGGTAACCCAAGGTAAGTCATAGGAAGAGTACCTATGTTGAACTTCAACATTCTCTGAATGCTCGTCTGTCTTCTCACACACTCAGAAAAGAGAACCAAACTCTTCTGAACACTAACTTGAAGGCCAGACCAGTCCCCAATCTGATTAAACACCTCAGCAAGGACCTTGGCATTTGCAACAGAAGCTCTACAAATCAGAAAGAGATCATCTGCAAAAAAAGAAACGGGATACTCTCTGACCTAACCCTCTGACATATTTACACAGCTCCAGCAGACCCTCATCCACGTCCTCGTTCAATAATTGGGAAATATAATCAGTTACAAGGCAAAATAATAAGGGAGATAAAGAACACCCTTGCCTTAACCCTCTTCCAGGCTTGACAAGTCCTTGAGGCACACCATTCACAAAAACTGAGAAATTGACTGAAGTAACACAACACATTATCCATCTGATCCAAACATCTCCAAAACCATACCAGTGAAGAATATGCTCTAGGAATGTCCATGATTCTGAATCAAAAGATTTGACCAAATCCACTTCAAGGCCATAGCTGGATCCATGCTTCTACTCCCAAACCCCTTTAACAAATCTTGGGCCATAATGATGTTACTCTGAATTCTCCTACCTTTCAAGAAGGCCACTTGTTCCTTGCCAATTAAATTGCCTGCAGTCCCGAACTCTCACACAATCAGACTTTTTTTGGAACCAAAGTAATGAAGGTACTAGTGAGTCCTTGACGAAGAGAGGAAGTGTGGAGAAAATTCTGAATAGCTTGCAACACATCACCCTTGATCACCTCCCAATACCTCTGGTAAAACCTATTAGGAAAACCATTAGGTCCTGGAGCCTTATCAGGCTTGGAGCTCATCACTGCATTCCTCACTTCCTCTTCTGTAATCCCAGGCTCCAGATTCATCCTCTCCTCATCCATCAAAGTTTTCCTAGGAGTAAAGTGAGGAGGAGCAAAAAAATGAACTTCACAATATAAACCAGTATAAAAGTCCACAATCCATTGCCTAATAGTACTTTGATCCATAGAACTGTTGCCATTCCAATTCTGTAAAAGAGTAATAACATTGAAAGCTCTCCTTTGTTTAGTCTTCTGGTGAAAATATGCAGTACACTTACCATTATCCTTCATCCACACCATTCTAGATTTCTGCCCCGTAGAATTTCTTCCATCTTCAAGGCAGACTCAAGATTATCCCTAGCAGAATACTCCCTTAGGATCAGATCCTCATTAAAAGGATCATCCAACAAAGCAGATTGCAACTTGGACAAACTGTCTCTACAATGGTTGACATCTCGTTTCATTCAGAGATAGTACCTTTCTTTTTATTCCATTCCTTGATATCTCGTCTCACCAACCTCAGCCTCTTCAGAAATCAATGAATTGGAATTCCTTGCACAGGTTGATTCCAAGCCTGCTCCACAATCAGGTGAAATTCATCCATCATACCCCAAGCTTTCAATAATTTAAAAGGCTTAGGACCCACACAGCAGTCCTCTGAAGATTGAATAGCCAAACCAAAATGATATGAAATTGAAGCTGAAGAAAGCATCACTTTAGAGTTCAAAAATTGAACCTGCCACTAACTGCTAACCAAACCCCTATCCAATCTAGCACATATTCGTCTTCTGGTAAATTGATTATTAGTCCAAGTC
>JAOTQH010284996.1:0-10032 GCA_025631255.1 Cornus kousa
AGCTTGGGAATGGGGGGCAGCTGATAGGGAAAAATAACCCTAACCTGTCTTGACCTAACGACAGAGGTAATTAAGTATTGACCAGCCACCAGACCTCATCAACTTACGAGCGCTAATATCTCATTATCAAGGATAACCATTCTATTTGATAAGAATGATGATAAATCGTATCAAGGATACAATTTGTCATAGGGTAAGTTCAAATCTTATCAAGGATAAGATTTTCACGGGATAAGTTCTGTAGGCTAAGGACAATGAAATTCCCTTATCAAGAATAAGGGAAGTGACTATAAATATGAAGACGACTTGGGAATAAGGTACGGGAAAAAACTCCTAAACAAAATATACATAATTATTATGTGATACGATTAGAAGTACTAACTTGATCGTCGGAGGGTCCTTAGCAGGCACCCCACTGGTGCCATGCGAGATGACGTCCCTTTGTTTTGCAGGTAAACGCCATCGTTTCGAGTCGCGAGGATTTTTGCATCAACACTATGCAATGTGATTAAAAAAATATGATTTTAAGAAAGCATTACCGGTTTTAAAAAAGTAATTCTAAAAAAAGTGTGATTTTAGATAATATTAAATTTAAAGAATATGATTGTGCAAAAAAGATACTAAAAAAAAAAAAAAATTCTAAAATGAGATTTCTAGAAAATGGAAATTTAGGGAAATACGATACAATTTTTGGAAGATATGACTTCCTATTGTTGAAAATTGTGATTTCTGTAAGAGATTACTTTTAGGAAATATGCCCCTTTATTTTTTATTTGATTCCTTCCAAGTTAAGTTCTTTTTAAAAAATCATTGACTTTGTGATAAAAATATATATTTAAACGTGTGATAGGTTCAGAAGATAGTCATTATTTTGAAACCTTTTGGACATCTTTTACACATTACTATTTGTAATGGTCTCATCTAAAATAAGGGTGAGAACCCCAATATTAGCTATAGGCCAGTTTTTTTTTAAGTGACACAACTCTTTGATGATAAATCATAAAGCCATGCCTCTTGTTGTTGCTGAATATACACAATATATTTATAACTTGCATGGCAATTAAAGTGCCATGAAGCTAGCTATAACAAATTGTTTTTAGACTAAATTATAGAAGAAGACGCATGACTTATATTAAATGTAAAGAGTACAACAACAAACATACCAAACAGCCACAGCAATATTTATGGAATCAAAAGACAAATATACAGGAGCATTATAGGGTTGCACAAGCAATAAATCTAATAGACATTAAAATCTATATAGGTGATGCATAGAACAAGAAGTATAAAGCGAAAATTCAAAAAAAAAAAACCTTTTTAGTTCTTTTTTTTTATGCACAGCTTGTTTCTATTCTATATTTTTTCAATTCTTCGAATTTGAACGACAGTTTATTTCCAATTGGGCAACTAAGGTTGCCAGAGGCTTATAAAAAAATGGGGTTTAAATTGCACTGTACTTCATAAATGGTGTTTTTGTGCATATAGTGGAAGTTTTGTCTATGGGTATGTGGATTAGATTGATAATTTGTGGGGTATGCAGTGAATCGGTAATTGTTGGGTTTCTGTGGTGGATTCTTCCTTGTGTTTGTAGATGTCATTGGTTTGTAATGATGGATGTGTAATGGCTATATAGTACTAAATGAATGTGTATGATTTGGAGGCTGACATGAATTTGATCTTAGTTTTCCATTGGCGTCGGCCCCCCTCTCTCTCTCTCTCTTAAAGGTTTAAAGACTAGAGAAAATCAAATCAACGTTTTGGCCGCCAAGAAAGAGTTTTTTTTTTTTTTTTTTTTTTTTTTTTTTTTTTTTTTTTTTTTTTTTTTTTTTTTTTTTTGTGAAGTGCAAGACCATATTTATAGGAGCTAATGTTTGCTAGATAAATCTTTTATTTTTTAAAACTAACAGAACACGTGATTTGTGAGAGTGTTTTGGTGGAATCGTATATCCCTGTATCCCCAAATTCCTAAACTTACTAAGGATAAGTTATATTTATTTATCCATTTTTATTTCATTATTTATCATAGAAATATTAAATATTGTATTTATTATATCCAAACTTACTAAGGATAAGTTATATTTGTTTATCTATTTTTATTTCATTATTTATCATATAAATATTAAATATTGTATTTATTATATCTAAACTTATTAAGGATAAGTTATATTTGTTTATCTATTTTTATTTCATTATTTATCATCTAAATATTAAATATTGTATTTATTATATGGGGGCAGATCAACTCCACATCTATTGGGATAACTTGAATAGTACATTCTAATTCGGGGCAATCACAATAACAAAAATAATAATATATATTTTTATTATTTTTTCTTTCCTTTTATTCTATTATATTTATTTTTCATTTTACATGGGCTTGGCTTATGACCACAACCTGGTGAATTAGTTTGTGGCCTGGCAATCACAATAACAAAAATAATAATATATTTTATTATTTTTTATTATTATTATTTTTTCTTTCCTTTCATTCTATTATATTTATTTTTCCTTTTATATGGGCTTGGCTTATGACCATAACTTGGTGAATTAGTTTGTGGCCTTAAGTCACAAAATGATAACTATTTTATTTATTTATATTTTATTTTATTTATTTTCTTGTATTTTTTATTTTTATTTTACCCTAAAGTTTCGACACATTCTGACCACAATGGCAGGGTCCATTTTATTTACTTGAATACTAAATTTATTTATTTCTAAAGTGGACTTTAGGTGTATCTTATGGTTTTGAGACGTTCTGGATCCAACGATGACATCCATTTTATGATCTGATGGTCGAATTTTCTGATTTTCCTAACTTGGCCAAACTAGTTTTACCAAAATACCCCTACAAATGGGGAGGGGCAAAATTGGGTGTCTACACACCTTCAATATGTTTAATTCAAGTCCTGCACTTATTATTCCTACTTTCCAATACTTTACTTTGAAGTCTTGCACTTTCAATACCGTTTTCCTTTCAACTAGCCATAGAATAGTTCAGAAGTCCTTTTTCAAAGCAAAAAGAACCTCCGAATGTGGTAATTTTAGTCCTTTGTACAATCGTCTGATTCTTGCAATCTTCTACTAGATAATTGTTCGGATACACATTTTAGAACGATAATAATTTCTGGTATGCCCAAAATTCACCCTCCTTTCCACACTTGGAAAGGACCACAATTTTTAGGAGCCGAACATCTTAGCACGCCCAGTGAGACATCTTAACAGATTGTTCAATGGTCGGTAGAAGAAGGCAAGGCAAGTCGGTCCAAGACCCTACTGAAAAAGAAGAGATGCAAGCTGGTGAACTTCCAACCGAAAGTTCACGATTTGCTCCTGATGAAAGAGATATGGTAGAAAAATTTGCTCAAACAATGGCAAATGGACTCATCATGGACAACATCCGCATGATGGCAATGCAGCAAGATAGGTTTGGGCAAGACCAAGCAAAAATCGCCCAAAACTTAGCCAAAGTTGCGTAAGACCAATCTAAGGCTACTCAAGATCATGTGAAAGCCGCTCTTACTAACGAGTGGAAGATAAAAGAAATGGTGGACCGAATCTGTAATAGGTTCGAGTCTATGTTTAAACGGACCCTTGGAAGCTTGACTCAAGGAAGCTCTTTGCAACAACATGCAGGGTCATTCCCTCCAACTCAGCAGCAGATACAGTCCCTTTCAGTGGCACACTTACATTCCACCTACACCTGTGACTGTTCCAATAGCACAAATGACTATTCCACATTCAGTGCCTATGCTAGTTAGTCAGCAAGTCCAAAACCCTCCACCTTTGGTGTTCCCACAACAAACTTGGCATGATCAGCCTAGCCAACTATGGCCATACCACATTCCTCAAACATAACAGAATGTTCAAACTGTGAACACTCAGCCACCAATTACTATACCCCCAAGGCCACCAATGGGGCAACATTCCAAGGAAGCCACTTTTGGACCAAGGAGGAAAGAACCATGGTAGGAATAACTATACAGATGCCAACCCACTGATAATGGCAGGTGAGGGACATCAAGGGGTCAATCAACCTCATGGTTAGCCAGATTATAACCCTCCACAGCCTATAACGCTTGATAGAGGTCAATTTACAGAATTCTTCCAACATGAATTTGGCCTAATTCGAAGGGTTGGAAGATAAACTTACAGAAAGCCCTATCCAAAGTTCACTGATGATGTTGAGTATCCAAGGAATTTTATAATTCCAGAATTCGCAACATTCAATGGAAATGGCGAACAATCCACATTAGAACTTATCAGCCGTTCTACTGTCCAATGTGAAGAAGTAATTGCTATTCCACCAGTTAAGGTTCCACTTCAAGTGGAATCCCAAGTGCAGAACCTTCCACCATTAGTAGTTCAACCACTTCCACTACAGGTGCAGGTTCTACCTCAGGTGCAGTGTCTTCCACCAATAATAGTTCAACCACCTCAATTTAAGGTTCCATTTGTGACCATTCAACAATTTGCACTCATGCCACCAAGGCCATCTATGGCCTTTCCAATGGTGTTTGAAGGATAACCCCTTCTAAAGAAACTTCGATGGAGCAACAGCCTTCTAATAGACCCAAACCCACTTCAGGGGGGAAAGGATGGCTAATCAACTATTTATTTGGCCAGAAGATGTACAAATCCGTCCTCCTCGTAAACCTTCAGACCCCAGAGGGCAACGAATTGAATAAAAGAGTATCGCCCTTCCATCTATGAAGACTAAAAATCCACAGTGCTTCAACCTGCCACCTAAAGTGGCTAGTGCTTCCTTTCCAAATAAACTGGAAAGCTAAAAAGGAAGCATATAGCCACGCATGGCCATTCTAATAGTTAAGTCCGAGCATATGAAGGATCATTCATTCAAGGGGTAAAAGGATAAGTACTTGGAAAGAAGTGCATTGGCTAGAGCCATAAAGTGGACTTAGCTGTATTTTCAAGATCATTTAATTTCCTAAGTACGGAACATTTCATTGAAAAGGGACTACAATACATAGTCCAGGTTCTATTAATACTGGAAATTACTAATCTTTATTGTTTTCCATGCATCTCCTATTAGTAGTTAATTTTATTTTCCGAAGTGCAATCTGAGTTGTGAAGAACAATGGAAGGTACAATGGTAGCTACTATGGAAGATTTTTGTTATATGCCAAAGCCTCACTCAAAATTAAAATCGCATACCTTGTGATCAAGTACTCCACAAGGCATGGAATTTGGGGGGCATATATTTACACCATAAATATTTTGCAGCTGGAAAGGTTGTCGTGGCCAATCCTAATGGAAAGGTAAGCATTTCTAATTGGAAAGGTGATATGCAAATAAAGGTACAATCATGATGCAACACGTGGCTTCATTTGATGAAGCCATTTGGTATAAGTTATTACATAGGGACACATGTCATCCAAAAAGGTAAGCAATTACCTGTAGTTGGAAAGACATAACTTTCCAAGTAGACATGTGGCAGGCAGAGAAGGAAGCAGTTACTTGCAGTTGGA
The DNA here is from genome assembly GCA_025631255.1 of Cornus kousa. NCBI lineage: Eukaryota > Viridiplantae > Streptophyta > Magnoliopsida > Cornales > Cornaceae > Cornus > Cornus kousa. The sequence goes on from JAOTQH010284996.1 coordinate 5,487, forward strand.
AAGACGTGACTTTCCAAGTGGACACGTGTCAGCCAATGAGGGAATTAGTTACTTGTAGTTGGAAAGTTGTTGCTAATGGGACACGTGTTAGCAAAAGAGGAAGGCAATTACTTACAGTTGGAAAGACGTATGACTTTCTAAGTAGACACGTGGTAGGCTTACCTCCAAGTTAGGGGCAGTTGCAGGCAGTTAGGAGATCGTGGCCCATTCCATTTGGCAGTTCTAGAACGTGGCTAAAAAACTTCAATTGGAATTGAACCATTAAAACCACTTCTTCAAAACTAAAATTCATGGGACATCATGTCCTAATAAGTGTCAACATTATGAGAATACTAAAGAAGACGTGGGACACATGGCATGATCTGGACTTTCCAAGTGGAAGTTCTCAACTGCTGTTGCAAACTGCCGCCTTTCCATCTAGACAGTTTCAAATCATGGATAAAGACTTACAAACATGCATTCAACCGCCAAAGACCACTTTTTATCAGTTGTAGATCATAGGAGAACATGTTCTTATATGTGTCAACACTATGAGAAGACTAAAGAAGACAAGGGACCTGTGGCACGATCCGGACCTTCCAGGTGGAAGTTCTCAACTGCTGCTGCAACTGTTGCCTTTCCATCTGGGCAGTTCCAAAACGTAGGAGAAGGCTTACAAACATGTATACAACTGCCAAAACCACTATTATTGTAGATCATGGGATAATATGGCTTTACACTTGGCAACATTGAGAGAAGGCTGAAAGATCATGGGACACTTGGCAATCCAAGAAAAGGCCAAGTGTAAGCTACTGAAACTGCCAAATTTCCAACTGCTGCAAAGAAACTCCATAAATAGAACACTTAGGCTTAACATACAAACCCTGTTCAACACACACAACAAACAACACCTTATATTTCAATTACATTTCATGTATCTTTGCATTCATGTAATGCACCTTCAATATGTTTAATTCAAGTTCTGCACTTATTATTCCTACTTTCCAGCACTTTATTTTAAAGTCCTGCACTTTTAATACCGTTTTCCTTTCCACTAGCCATAGAATAGTCCAGAAGTCCTTTTTCAAGGCAAAAAGAACCTCCGAATGTGGTAATTCTAGTCCTTCATACAATCGCCTAATCCCTGCAATCTCCTACTGGATAATTGTACGGATACACACTTTAGAACGACAGCAGCTCCTGGCACACCCGAAATTCACACTCCTTCCCACATTTGGAAAGGACCACGATTTTTAAGAGCCAAACACTTGGGAATCACACACACACATACAACACAGAATGGTAAATAAAAAAATGCTCATTCCATTAGGGACAATTTAAAACCTATTATAGTTATCTATCGGCAATTTATTGAAGATTCTCCAGTAAACATTATGGACTATTTAAAATCTATTATGAAGGCTATGAATGAATATTCATCTCCTCCATAATAATTGGTTTTTGTTGAAGATTCCAGTGACGTCCCATCTTTTATCATTACTTTTTATTATTATACTTTTTACTCAGAATTTTAATTTTGCCATAACTTGGTTGGCTCAATATTTTAAAGAAACTCGAATGTTAGTATACAAAATTTAATAAAGAAGTCTTCCTGAAAATATTCTAAATCATACAGCTGACATTGTGCTCTCACAATAAGAACTTCTATCATAAGGGTTGTGGTTTTTTCTTTTTTTTTTCAAGAAGTATACTATAAACAAAAAGGTTTCAACATGTTGACAAGGAATTTTTGTTTTGAGTTGTTGATAGACTTTGAAAACTTTGAGTTCTTAACAAGGAGTTTGAAAATTGAATATTAATATACTTATAACTTATTTATAAACAAATACACATGTATATAATCAATATATGCAATGTTCTACACTTAAAGAATTCAGAATTAATTTCTCTCTTCCTGATACGGGTCATTTTAAGAATCTCACTCAACACGTATAATTTTTGAGACCACAGTTGTTAATGACCCTTTTAACCCATTCTTATTAAAACTATGTAATTAGATGGATTTCAATTGTGACAATGTGTGGGAGAAGAAATAGAGGACCTTACAGACAATACCGATGATGCAAAACTAGTATGGGATGATTCTCAGCCCGAAGTTTTCATCATTTGTATGGAGGAAGAAGTGAGGGTTGGAAATCGGACTACCGAAACTTTTAGCATAATTGGTTGGAATAATATAGTAGAAGGCATGTGGGTCTGTACAGGGAAGAAGTATGCACCGAAACAACTTAGGAGCAAATTCAACCACGTGAGGGTAGAGTATAAAGCCTTTATGAGTTTGCTAGTAGAAACAAGTGTGGGATACAATGCTGAGGCGAGCATTGTTATAGTTGAAAATGAAAGATGGCCTAAATTGATGAAGATTAGTTATTCAAATAAATGTATATTAATTTTGCAAATGTAGACTTAACTCAATATTAATAGTACTTTAATAATTGTAGGTGAATAACCATTATGGTAAGTTTCGAAAGAAGGGATGCAAACATTTTGACAAGCTTACCACCATATTTGGAAGCACACATGCTACAGGTGCACACATGTCCATACTTCGATTAATCCACCCATTATCAACCAAGCCCCCTCACACCATACAACCATACATAGCTTATTTGAAATTGATGATTTAGCTGAGTTAAACGGTTATGAGATCAGTCCTTCTCCTGAACCTCGTGGTAAGAAACCAAAGAAAGAGAGTTTTACGTCCACAATGAGCGATGTCATGGTGCAAATGAAAGACAATGCTAACATGAAATGTGATTGAATTGAAAAGGCCAGAAAAAAGCTTCATCATCTAATATAAAAACAGTTCATAAAGAATGTCAGGTTGAAGTAAACTCTTCGGATAAGACAAAAGGTGATTTTAAGTTATGTTGTAGTATTTTGAATCAGTTGGAGGGCGTTGATATGAAACAATATGCTAAGGTCACCCAGATGTTGCGTAATTATGAAGTTTAAAGGGATTTCTTTCTGAATGACCTTTCTGATAATAAGAAGGTTGGTTGGATCATGAATCTTTGATTTTGTGTGTTGTTTTATTATGACTTTGGATGATTGTACTATTAAGTATACTTTATCTGGTGTGTTGCTTTTATTTCTTATTTGGTTTTGTTATGACTTTGGATGATTGTAATATTAAGTACACTAGTATTTGGCTTGAGATAATTGTAATGACAATATCAGTTTTTGGCTTGGGATGATTTTATTTGCTGTCTTGCTTTTATTTCTTATTTAATATTTGGCTTGGGATGATTGTAATTTATGTCATTTCTTACATTTTGTGTTATACAGATGGATATTAAGACAATCATTGAGTTGTATGATGATGATAATGACGAGAATGAATGTGTCATCATAATGACATATATGTTGGATTATTATATGAAACATTATCATAAACAACCTTGTAGGAATTAAATTTTAAGAGGAAAAATATATATATATTGGAGATCTTGAACTGGTATGGAAGTAGATGTTTTGAAAACTTTAGGTTGTCCACCCTTGTTTTTTTTAAGTTGTGTGGGGAGCTTAGGTCATTATGGTTGAAAGACTCTAAAGGTGTAAGTGTTTATGAACAAGTTGGCATATTCTCGCTTACTTTAGCTCACAATGAAAGGAATCGTGTAATAGCAGAAAGATTTCAACATTCTACCTATATAATTTCAAAATACTTCCATTCGGTTTTACCAAAAGTGTGTGATTTAGGGAAAAAGATTATTGCCTATTTGTTAGTATTTGGATAACTGTAATAACTACTTTATTTTCACTATTTATAGGATTTGGATAATTGTAATAACTACTTTATTTTAACTCTCTTTTACGATTTCAATAAATGTAATAACTTGTGGTAAGTATATTTTAACTCATTTTTATGATTTGGATAATTGAAATAACTTATATATGCAGTCATGTATGAGATACAGGGTGACGGGCTACCTTGTGCATGTGGATGGGGTCGAATGAATCTTTATACGGCTGGAACTTCAAAGAATTATGGACGTTCATTCTATAGATATCCAGCTTGGGGGGTATACAATTTCCTTTACAATAATCTTTTATACGTACATCTTATTGTCATAGGGGCATTATAATAAAATAGAACTCTTTGATGTTTTAGTCACATACTCGTTCATTTATTTGGTTGGATGACATGCACTAACGTTGCAAGTGGGTGGTCATGTGGAGCTAGAGTTGGAGGATGTAGTTGTTGTTATGCAAGCTGTCACGCCCCGAATTCCACGACTTGGGTCGCAAAGAAATAAAAATAAATAAATAAAAATAGATATTTTATTAATTAATTAATTAATTAGATTCACTTGAGTAAATAAATAATTAATTGAAAAAAACCGGTGTCATTCACCACATAAATAATAATAATAATAATAATAATAATAATAGTTTCATGAAAATAAATAATAGTATGATTAATTAACCATTTATATTAGACTATTCAAATGAACCCATAAGTACCCAACTTAAACATTAATTGCTCAATCCCACTATATAAGTCATGGCCACCATGGCCTCATTACAATCCATAAAGTGAGAA
>JAOTQH010285007.1:0-10032 GCA_025631255.1 Cornus kousa
ATCTCCATCATTGGTTAGAATGCATCCTAACCATCCATTAGCGATGGGGATGCCTATAAATATGAGTAGGACTTCATTTTGTAGCCAAAAAGTTATAGAGTGAGTCTTGAGAGCCTTATAGAGAGTTTGAGAGCTAGCCTTGTACAAAGCATCCTTTGAAGTAATAGAAGTGTTCTTTTCTTGCCAACTTAAGTGCCTTAGTGTGTGTGAATGTGCAAGCCAAGTGAGGAGAGGGCGAGGGCCACTACAAAACTAGTAAGCATACGAGTGGAGTGTATTGGCTAAGGTGGGCACGGGAGTTAGGCTGACCAAGTACTTGTGAGAGTAGAAGCAACGTCTTGGTGCCGCATGGAGGTAACTAGAATGGTGCTAAAACTCTAAGCTCGTGACAGTTGGTATTAAAGCAGGTTTGTCAAGGGAGCTTTGTTGGAGTAGATATGGCTAGCGGAGGAGACCACCAAGTCCACGTCTTGGAGCAAAGTTTGGAGGAGACGCTCGGCACACACGTGGTTTACATAAAGACCAAGTTCACCAAGCTCGAGAGAAATATTGCAGAGCTCTACGAGCTGATCGACAGCATGGCCATCAAGGCATGAGAGAAAGAAAGGGACTTGCATGATCAGGTAGACGACTTGCGCTTGGAGATTGCCAAGTGCAAGAAGGAGTTCTCCCAGGCGTACGAGGTCGTGGTGAAGCCAAGGAAAAAGAAGGCGCCGGAGCCCAAGGAGTATGATGGGGCAAGAAATACGCGCCAGATTGATAACTTCTTCTGGCACATGAAGCGGTACTTCGAGTGTATGGAGTATGTAAAGGAGTACACCAACCATGATCAACCTAAGGTGCCTGAAGCAGAAGGGCAGCATAAGGGAGTATGTAAAGGAGTACACCAACTTGATGCTGGAGATCTCAGAGATGCCAAAGCGGCAACGCGTGTGCTTGTTCATAGATGGGCTGCAGTCTTAGGTGGCCACGAAGCTTAGGAGGAGGGAGCATAGAGACTTGGCATCCGCAATGGCTATAGCGAAGGGCCTTGAAGACTTAAGGCGCGATGACAAAAGGGCCATGTCTCCTAGGAGGGACCATGACAAAGGTGGGAGAGACCGACGCTTCAAGAAAGGGGGCTCACCCAAGTCCAGTGATGATGAGCACAGCGATGAGGAGAGATGCCCACGCCATGACAAGGGCAAGGACCATGGGGAGAGGTCCAAGGCTAGTGGCAAAGGAGAGCGCCGCGATAAGGGCAAGTGGGAGCCAAAGTGCTACTTGTCCGATGGGTCGCACGTATTGCGACACTGCCCCAACAAGAAGACCATGAGCGCCCTTGTTAAGGATAAGGGCAAGGGTAAGATGGACGATGTGGACAGCGATGAAGATAGGTGCATGGGGACAATGCAGATGCTGAGTAGCATGGCACATGACACCAAGAAGAAGGGCAAGGCAAAGAAGGTAGCTGGGGTACGCTCTGTGGATGCGCAGGTTGGTGGCAAAGCTGTGCAAGCGTTAGTGGACACGGGGGCCACACACAACTTCATTACCCCGAAAGAGTCGTAGCGACTTGGCTTGAAGATGCGCAAAATGGAGGGCTGGATCAAGGTCATCAACTCTGAGGAGGCACGCGTGAGCAGAGTGTGCAAGGAGGTGGAGTTATGCATGCAAGGGTGGAAGGGCAAAGCCGACTTCCAGGTTACGGAGATGGACGACTATGACATGGTGCTGGGCTTGGAGTTTATGGACAGGAACAACGCCGCGCCACTACCATGCCTTGGTACATTGATGATACTTGGAGGCGAGGAAGGCAAAGCCGCATGCATGGTGCCGCTTGTGGGCAGGAAGGAGAGTCCAGAGGTGGAAGTCAACGCGATGAAGCTTGAGAGGACCTTGCATCTCCCAAAGGGAGCACGCATGTTTGGGCCAAGGACATATGCGTAAGTGCTGATGATCTGCTAGAGGCTGGGTCAGCTGAAGAAATCGTGACCAGGGCGTCACAGAAATGGGTGGGGGAGAATGTCACGCCCCGCCTATGGAGGTTACGCCATGCAGGCAATATGCAGGCGCTGAGTAGGACGCTGCATGGCGACTGCATGGCATAGGAGTTTCTAGAGTCTTCCGGAGTAGTCTAGAGTTGTGTGGAAGATTCTAGATATGTGTATTATATTATAGAAGTTTGTGGAAGGTTCTAGAGTTTTTCAAAATTGTGTGGAGTAGTATGGAGGGTTCTAGAATGTTGTAGATACTTGTAGATATGTATGCAAGTGTGAAGAAGGTGGAAGAAGATTCTAGAGAATCGATTTCCACCATTGGTTAGAATGCATCCTAACCATCCATTAGGGATGGGGATGCCTATAAATATGAGTAGGACTTCATTTTGTAGCCAACAAGTTATAGAGTGAGTCTTAAGAGCCTTGTAGAGAGTTTGAGAGTTAGCCTTGTACAAAGCATTCTTTGAAGTAATAGAACTGTTCTTTCCTTGCCAACTTAAGTGCCTTAGTATGTGTGAATGTGCAAGCCAAGTGAGGAGAGGGCGAGGGCCACTACAACACTAGTAAGCGCACGAGTGGAGTGTATTGGCGAAGATGGGCATGGGAGTTAGGCTAACCAAGTACTTGCAAAAGTAGAAGCAACGTCTTTGCGCCATACGGGAGTAGCTAGAGTGGTGCTGAAACTCTAAGCTCGTGACATTAAGCTAATGTCAAGGAGGTATTGATTTTTTTTCCCAAACAGTTTATACTCGTTTCAAGGAGTATTTGAAATTTTTTATTTTTTGATTTCGAGACAATTTACTCATATCAAGGAGTGTTCTATTTTTTTTTCTTTTGCATTGGAGATAGTTTTAACTCGTGGCAAAGAACATTATCAACAGTTTAGCCTCGTATCGATGAAGAAGCACTGAACTTTAATTATTCTTTAACTTTGCAAGAATCTGTCCAAGCTTGTTTTGAAGTCATGGACTAGCTCGATGTCATTTTGAGAATATTCCCATTTAATGCCTCTATAACTTAGCGCCTTCGGATGAAGTCAGTGAAGCAACACGATACTTAATAACAAAATCTGTTCAGTGCTCAAAAGGTGAGGTAGCTTGGCACCACTAAACCAAATCATCTCATTAAGAGATCGAACTTCCACCACTTAAATGAAATCTTTAATTCAGTGAAACCATCAACATAGAGAATTTTTCACCAACTAAACCAAATCACGTTACTTTCTTCAGAAACAGATTTCTCATCAAACTTCATTTTCGTCGCCTTTCATACTATCCTTGTTTTTTTCTTCTTTTTCTTCTTTTTTTTTTTTTTTTACACAGGAAAAAGCTAAAAATTAAAGCAAATGAATATCTGAGCATTGGGACAATATCAGATTGGCCCAAACCAGATAAGATTGAACTATGAAATACAGAGTTAGTGGTAAAAAGGCCCACCAACAAGGCCCACAAGGGGCACATAACTAGATCTACCCAGAGAGCCCCATACAAGTTCTCTTCCTTGTTGGATTTGCTCAAGGAGAGCAACTGCCAGCTGTAAAGTTGCTTGAAGACTTTTATGTGGATCTGCGTCTGCTTCCTCTGTAGGACCAGTAGTTTTGGGATGTTGGTAATTCCCTTGATATGTGTGTAGGCTGCGGCTGCGGCTGCGGCTGCGGCTGCGGCGGGTGCTGCAGCAGAAATTGTTGCACTTGACCAATCTGGGATGGTAATTGCACAGAAGATGCCTGATTATTCCATCAAGTATATTTTTGTGATGTTCCATATAACATCATTTTTGTCGCCCTTCATACCCATTGCTGGTTAAGTTCTCTTCCTTGTTGGATTTGCTTGAGGAGAGCAACTGCTAGTTTTAAAGTTGCTTGGATTTGCCCAAGGAGAGAAACTGCTAGTTGTAAAGTTGCTTGAAGGCTTTGATGTGGATCTGTATCTGCTTCCTCTAGCTAGCGTACCAGTGTTTTGGGATTTTGGTTCTCTTTGATCGAGGTGCTTTAGGCGCACTTGATCTATGAGGTGGCAACTGCTGCTGCATCACCCTACTAAACAATTCAGAAAGATGCAATTGTGAGTACAAACCAATCAGCACACAGAATGCAAAAAAACAAAAACCATCTAAAAGATAAAAGCCCTTACGGCCAAACGAACAAAAGAGTGAAATTAGAATGATGATCATTGATTGTCACAAATAAGCCAACGCAGAGACATATTGGAAGATTATGAAGCATATTTTGCAAAGGATGAAGAAAATATAGTAAATTCATATTCAATAGATAAGAGATTGTGGATCTATTTTTAGTGACAGTTGTGAGAAGAAGCAATGAAGCTTCAAGTTGAACAACACTGTGAAGTGTAAACAGTGAACTCCTACTACGAAAAAGGAATCTATCCATTAAAAATCCTCAGCGCCCCATGAAATATCCTTAAATAGCAGTTAAATGAATAACAAATGCCCATGAAAGAATTGTTCACATGCTTGACATCCATACGAATGAACCCCAAACATATATAAGCAAGAATAATATAAGCCAGATGACAATAAAACAAAACTTAATTCTACTATAGCTAGCAGCAGCAAATATCAATAAGGGCAAAAATAGTACTGTAAATAGACCTCTAATGAATAAGCTTAAAGATTGTGTAGACACTCTTCGCTAGCTAGCTTAATTTCATCTTCATATATTTGATTGTTCAACCATGACATATTTTATGTATATAGCACTTAAGGACTTAAATCAATTTAATCATTAAATCAATTAGTCTTATTTGATATGGCATCCACACGAATGAAAGAACTATAGACACAATCGACATCCACACGAATGAACACCAAGCATCTATAAGCAAGAACAATATGAGCAAAACTTAGTTCTACTAGCAGCAGCAAACCTCAATGAGTAAATAGACCTCTAAAGAGTACTATTAGAAACCACAAAACAACTGGCAAATAAATAAATAAGACTTGCCATCAAATAAGAGTGTTGGGCAACTCACCAAGTTTAGGGTTACTTTCGATTCTCCTTCCTTAGTTCATTGTACCTTTGTGCATCAGACTCTCTCTGCATCCCTATTAACATGATGGAATTACATTTATTACAAATAAGTGGTTGTAGCTTAAATGATCGATTTTAATATATATATATATATATATATATATATAGACAGATAGAGATTCAAAAAGTTCACTTTCTCACTATTGATTATAGAAACCCAAAAATGTCAGCAAACGATTAAGAGCAAACAAATCGATGAATAAATTTTTTTCTGGTTACAACAGGTCCGATAGCCTCTCCTAAGCTCACATTTCCGGTAAAGCATATCGTCTCTATCGATCGACCTGCATAATTGTTCATCGAAGCCAAAGCCGAAAACAAACAGGTGTACAAGCTATACAGTAATTGAGTATCAAGTAAAGTAAGGATCCATACAAAAAGTTCTTTCAGCTGACAAAAGTGGGTCTTGGCATGTTTTCTGATCCTCATGGTTGAGCACAAGGTTGCCAAAGAGGAAGATTCAAACCCTGAAAAGATAACAAGGTGTATCAGCAAACGAGTATCACGGAACATATCAGATCTTTTACTCCTATTTTTTCATAATGAAAATAATGAAGAGAAAACATAAAATTAAAACTCTAACCCGTCAAACTTTTTTTTTTGGTAAATTGCTAATTCGGTAAAGACAAGAGTCCATCAAAGGACTTTCAACAACTTTTTCATCTTCATCATCCACTCCTTGCTCACTATCTTCTATGGAAACTGTGCTCTTCATCATCTATGTGTACTACCGAGACACAGAGTGTTGTGATATGTGAGGATGAGAATTAAGGGTGCAAATACATGCAGTTTATATAGCGTTTGATTTAGAGTTTTAATTCCGTCATTTATGGTAGGTACATAGCGTTTGATGCAGTTTATTACTTAGGTCTAGACACATGTCCTTTACGTAGCATTTGTTTTAACCTTCCAGTGGTTAAGGCTCCGCAGGCGCAATTGAGTGTTGGGTGTGTTGTTCTTGACAATATACATATTATATCATTTGTTTTAGGGTGGTGTATATGGTAGGTTGTTGGAGGAGTATTTATTCCTTGATTTGTGGCACCAGGTAATATACATAAATAGCATTTATTTTAAGATTTTGTTTCCCTTTTCTGGATTGAGTACATAGGGTAGGTTGGTGGAGGGTATTAATTCCCTCATTTCTCACACACGATTTTGTAATTTTTCTACTTAATTCACAAACTCAGCCAATTAGGGTTGCCGCGTAAAGTCCCCAATAGGAGAAGATGTCAAATATCTCATTATATTAATTATATATTTCTTTTAATGAATTAATTAGACTTAGTATATTATATTAAATACGAAATAAATAAAAATTCTCTTCTAGTGGTCAATACAATTTTATTTTATATTAGCTATGCACGTATATATATTCATATATATATATATATATGTATGAATAATTTATGCTTCTTATTAATTGCGAAATTAATACAACTGCTCTTCTTTTGGTCAATTCAAGTTTTTATAGTTTTATTTTATAATTAACTTATTTTTTTCTCTCAATAATTTCACAACTTTTGGACTTCTTTTGGAATTCTAATTTTTTTTTTTTAAATATTCAAAATTTTGTACTTTTTAAATTATTGACCTTCGTTCATGTAGATTTGAATAGTGTTTTTATATAACATTGATATATATATTTTTTTCTTCTTAGTTGATACTCATATATGTGCCTCCATCGAGGCTCGAACTCCTGACCTCTCTTTGAGAAATAAGAGCCTAATACCGCTAAGTCACTGTCCTATTGATAATTTGGTTAACAATCGGGGGTGGGGGCATTAAATTAAGCAAGTGAAAGCTAGCAAGAGTTTCACTTCAATTCTCTAAAGAAAGTTCATGGAAAGAAATCCAAAGAAAGTTCACACCAAAAGTAATGGAAAGCTAAAGTTTCACTTTGATTGTTCACACCTCGAAACTCTTTAATTTTACATTTAAGTATATGAATTAATTTTGAAATATACTCATAATTTTTAAACGACATTTAGTAAGCATCAGCTCGATGTTCATGAAGTTGGATAAATAATTTGTCATGATTTTTATTTTTTGAGGTAAGGATTATTGGTATATTAATGAAAAAAAAAATGTACAGCCCAGAAGGGAGTAGTACGTACAAGCCCAGAAGCGGAAGCCAACAATTCTTGTGGGAAGCAAAACAAGCCATTAGAAGCTAAACTAATGGATAGCCCAACCCAAACGGGCCCTGAGAGACTGATATATTGTAACTGGATTGTCTAATGACTGTTGAGGTCACAAATCCGGTGACAAAATTGGAGCAGATGATGGAAGTGAAACTTCGCTCCAACTGGTCAATCAAGAGGCCTTGGCGGTGGTCGGAGAACACAGGCCGGCAGATCCCATTCACTGATTATGTGGCCAGCAACAAGACTGTCATCAAAAGAGCAAGACATTACCTTAATTGAGTCTGAGTGTCTCAGTGTGCTGAGTGTTTAATGCAGTAGGGAGTTTGCAGAGATGCATGCGCTTCTTTTTGAAAACCCTGCTATTGCGCTCTGACCAGACATTGTAAACTAGAGAAGCGAAAGCAAGCTTTGTAATTGCTTAATTAATTTCCCCTTCCAATGGTGGGATCCCCAAGCAACCAACTTGTTGCAACAATGGAGAGCTCAACCGAAAATTCATCAAATTGCCTGACTGACTTCAGAACAACATTCACCAATGCTTTGGTCTTCGGAGTTTAATTTGTAGGGACTTTAACATTTAACAATTTGATAGTTCCTTTACGATATTGAAACATTTTGCTAGTTCTTCTATAATAATTTTGTTTTTGCTTTTTTATTTTTATTTTTATTGGTTGACTGAGATCCAATAAACATCCGGTTGCCTACATACACTAGCTAATACGGATCAAGTCATCAAATAGTTCATAATATTTATTTTTATTTTTTATTTTTTTTAAAAAAAAAAAAAAGTTAAGGAGTTCTTAGATTTGATTGAGTTACTATCGGGCCAGTGGTCTAGCAGTGTCAGCCTCTTACTTTCTAAAGGGAGGTTAGAGGTTCAAGTCTGAAAAGATTAGTGCGAGTACCAACTAGGAAAAAAAAAAAAGGATTTGGTTGAGTTTTGAAGATAGCTTAAGCTAATGTCAATGAGGTATTGATTTTTTTTTCCCAAACAGTTTATACTCGTGTTAAAGGAGTATTTGAAATTTTTTATTTTTTGATTTCGAGATAGTTTACTCATATCAAGGAGTATTCTATTTAGTTTACTCATATCAAGGAGTATTCTATTTTTTTTTCTTTGGCATTGGAGTTAGTTTTAACTCGTGGCAAGGAACGTTATCAATAGTTTAGCCTCGTATCGATCAAGAAGCACTGAGCTTTAATTATTCTTTAACTTTGCAAGAATCAGAAGTTAGAGGTTCAAGTTTGAGAAGACTAGTGTGAGTACCAACTAGGAAAAAAAAATTTTGGTTGAGTTTTGAAGATAGCTTAATGTCACGCCCCGCCTATGGAGGTTATGCCACACAAGCAACACTCAGGCACTGAGTAGGACGCTGCATGGCGACTGCATGGCATGGGAGTTTCTAGAGTCTTCCAAAGTCTAGAGTTGTGTGGAAGATTTTAGAAATGTGTAAAAATGTGTAGTATATTCGAGAAGTGTGTGGAAGGTTCTAGAATTTTTCAGAATTGTGTAGAGTAATATAGAGGGTTCTAGAATGTTGTAGATATTTCTAGATATATATGAAGGTGTGTAGAAGATGGAAGAAGATTCTAGAGAATCAATCTCTACTATTGGTTAGAATGTATCCTAGCCATCCATTAGGGATTGGGGATGTCTATAAATAGGAGTAGGACTTCATTTTGTAACTAACAAGTCCTAGAGTGAGTCTTGAGAGCCTTATAAAGAGTTTGAGAGCTAGCCTTGTACAAAGCATTCTTTGAAGTAATAGAAGTGTTCTTTTCTTGCCAACTTAAGTGCCTTAGTGTGTGTGAGTGTGCAAGCCAAGTGAGGAGAGGGCGAGGGCCACTACAACACTAGTAAGCGCATGAGGGGAGTGTGTTGGCTAAGGTGGACAAGAAAGTTAGGCTGACCAAGTACTTACGAGAGCAAAAGCAACGTCTTGGTGCCGCACTGGAGTTGCTAGAGTAGTGCTAAAACTCTAAGCCCGTGATAGTTGGTATCAGAGCCAAGTTCGTGAAGGGAGCTTTATTAGAGTAGACATGGCTAGCTGAGGAGAGCACCAAGTCCATGTTTTGGAGCAGAGCTTAGAGGAGAAGCTCACCACACACTTGGTCTACACGGAGACCAAGTTCAACAGGCTTGAGAGAAAGATGGCAGAGCTCTATGAGCTGATTGAAGGCATCACCAACAAGGCATGAGGGAAGGAAAGGGACATGTATGATCGGGTAAACGACTTGCATGTGGAGATTTCCGAGTGCAAGAAGGAGTTCTCCCAGGCGCGCGAGGTCATGGTAAAGCCAAGGAAGAAGAAAGCGCCGGAGCCCAAGGAGTACGATAGGGTAAGTAACGCATGCCAAATTGAAAACTTCTTCTGGCACATGGAGTTATACTTTGAGTGCATGGAGATTGAAGATGATGAGGAGAAGGTACAAATAGGCACCATGTACCTCATGGACATCGCTGCTCTATGGTGGAGGTAGCGCTTCATCGGTAGAGGCGCAAAAACGGTTGACACATGGGAGGAGTTCAAAAGGCAGCTCAAGAGGCAGTTCTATCCTGAGTGTGTCGAGGACCTTGCTATGATCAACTTAAGGTGCCTGAAGCAGTAGGGCAGCATAAGGGAGTATGTGAAGGAGTATTGTAACTTGATGCTGAAGATCCCAGAGATGGCGGAGCGGCAACGCGTGTGCTTGTTCATAGATGGGTTGCAGTCTTGGGTGGCCACAGAGCTGAGAAGGAGGAAGCCTAGAGACTTGGCATCCACTATGGCTATAGCAGAGCGCCTTAAAGACTTTATGTGCGATGACAAGAGGGCCACGTCTCCCAGGAGGGACCACGACAAAGGTGGGGGAGACC
>JAOTQH010285027.1:0-10030 GCA_025631255.1 Cornus kousa
ATATATATGCGTTGTTGCATAAATTGTTGATTTTGGAAACTTGGGATGTCGTTGTTATAACTAAGGCTAGAGCATGGTTCTAGTACGGGGGATTGTCCCTCTACAAGTCTAGTGCACACATAGGGAAGTTACCCATGGGCTAGTAACCCTAAAGTAACTATGGTGTCGGTTTGATCCAGCGTGATGTCTAAGTATCCACTATGGTTTGATTTTGCATTTAAATTCCAAGTTAATAACCTTATGAGTTGTATTATATTGCATTATGTTAAAAGTTCCAATGTCATTTTAATAGCATGGACTAAATACTATTGAACTGCAAACTTAGTAATAAGTTAAACTTATGCATGTTCATTCCCTACGAATAAACTTGTTTATTCACCCCAAAATTACTGGGTATTTTGTAGGTAAAGAAGCTTTATTGTGGGATGCACAACACTCTTAGACTTTCTAGAATTGTTGAAGTGTTTTTGGTGACATTGAATATGCA
This sequence comes from Cornus kousa, assembly GCA_025631255.1. Lineage (NCBI taxonomy): Eukaryota > Viridiplantae > Streptophyta > Magnoliopsida > Cornales > Cornaceae > Cornus > Cornus kousa. Next base: position 488 of record JAOTQH010285027.1, read on the forward strand.
TTTGTTAGCATATCATGATCCTTTTTGATGTATTGTATAAAAACTTGTATTATTGTCTAAACTATGTAATATGCACTTAAGTGCACATTTTGTTACTCTTAGGATGAATATATAATGAGGCCAAGGGCCAAAGACACTTATATGCCATGTATACTACTTTAATTTCAGAGATTGTTTATGGAATTTAAGGGATTTTATGTATTGAAGGGTCATATTTTGTATATGACGTCCCATGAGGCCGTAGGCCATGGTAGCACATCTAATTTTGTATTTTTCATATGTGTGCATGGTTACTTTTCACAAAACCGTTAAGTTCTAACTTTTGAACTATTTTTGGAGGATTTATGAAAATTTAAGCAAAAATATATGCATTAGGGTATGACTCAAAGCTTCATTTTGATTTAGCATGTTTTTAATGCTTGTAAGGGGTTAGGGAATGTTTAGAAACATGTTCGGATCAATTAGGAAGCACCCATAGCCTTAAAACTAAGTCTACGCGTTGTCACGCATAGGCTCGGAGGGCACCAGGCGGGGGGCTTGAGAGGACCGGCGGGGCCTCGCACCTTTCCCATTATTCTGCTTATTTGAGCGGGCACTCGTGGGTTTTGGGCAGGCGCCCACCTTGCTTCTGGGCTCTGCACCTCCAACTTCGGGTCGTCGTTTCTCCTTTGTTTTAACTCCAAATTGGTCCGTCTTGAGTCTAAATTGATCGCGTCAAGATATGATTTCCAATGGTACCAACCACTTATCAAGACTCAACCTATGGTGAGAGTTATTTTAGTTTTAGTAGGATAGGGTTATGGTAACTCCGAAACGGAGAATGCCACTTCTTTCTAAATTCATAATTTTTCCGTTCGGACTCCGAATTAGGTGATTCTTGAGTTCATTTTAATTCATTTTTTGTTATATTTCCAATGGTATGCTTAGTAGCATCCATTTCTCTATAAAATGACCATTTTACCCCTAGGTTCATTTTTGTCTATTTTTGAGACGTCGTTTCCGCAATTGCATTCTTTGGGTTTCGTGACTTCATTGAGAGTCACATTGGTGTCTTATAAATGTGTATTATCTCTAGAGACCATTGTTTCACCTTTTCCTTCCGCATTCGAGATTTACCATAGGATTATGTTCGGTTTATTATAGGACGCACTGGCCTAAAAACCAGGGCTATCACAGGTTGTCAGACGTGTTTTAGGATTAGATTTATATCTAGTATGTATATATGTAGTGTGTGTATTGTAAGGGTTTAGAAAACCCATATAAGAGAAAACAGATAGAGAGAAAGGGCGAGAGAGAATCACGAGAGAAAGAGGGATAGGGAGAAGAAGAGGAAATCGGTTTGCCGGGGTTAGAGAAGAAAAACAAAGAAGAAGAAGATTGGTATTTGATCCGAAAACCTATGGAAAGTTCTTCGTTCTACACTTCTCCCTTAGATCTCATGTTCTATACACCTCTAGTATAGCTTTAGGGAATTAAATGGAGATTATAATCTGATTTGCTCTAAAATAGAATTTAAATGAAGAATTTTATATGTGAGGATATATGTTTATGCAATTATGAAATCTTGAATGTTTGTGCATGAAACTTGAATTTAAGTTTCTCCAATGGTGATTACTTTATCTATATTAACGTTGGACATCAATTGGGACATAGATGCATGCTTTAGGACTCTTAACAATGAATTTCTGGACTCGAAATGGACCTTTTGAGCTATTTTCCCGAAACAGGGCCCGAGCACTAATTACAAGGCTCGAACACTATTTTCTGGATAATAGCGCTCGTGCGTTGTTTAGATAGGGCTCGAGCGCTGTTTAGTGCTCGAGCCTAGTAAAGGGGTGCTCGAGGACTATTGGCCTATTTTGCCCCCAGATGCATTCTGATTGGCCCCGAATTGTATTTTTAAGGTTCGAACATAATATTTAGAGTCAAGAACAATAGTAGATAGATTTCATAGCATGAAGCTTAAACATGCATGTTAGTATGAGATTTATTCAATTATTAATTTGTAAATTAGATACTTTGAATTGTTTAAACATCAGAATTTAAATGTTTAGCTTAGGTTTTGATTTTATCATTTTATTTGTTGGAATTGTAAATTATTAGAATGGTTCATGGCTGGATTTATGGTTTTCATGATTGATGTAATTGACTTAAATAGCTTATAAGTTATTCATGTGATTTAATAATGTTAAATTGCTATAATAAATATAATATTTGATAATGTGATTTTAATCATATTCGTGATTATTTTGTATGATCTAATATGTGATCTGGCTTTGTTGTATGCGGGACCATGGTCAGGATATGGTTCTTGTATTGATGATTAAAGTTGGACCGGCTATTAAGTTGGATCCTTTTATTTTACGCCATTATTAGGATATGGCTGCATTGTTTTATTGTACCATTGTCAGGATATGATTACAATATTTTATATATGGCCGTGTCATTATTAGGATATGGTTACGATAGTTTTTACATGGTTGTGTCATTGTTGAGAAGTGGCTAGATAGATATGTATTGTTAGGTGTGCCATGATACGAGCTTGAAGTCTCGTAATCAGTGGTTAGGATTGTGGCGTATATTGCCGATTGAGATGGGTAGCTGGATATAGGGATGTGCTCTATAAAAGGAGGACTCATGACCACCTTGTATGCGTTTTGCATGAGATACTCACTATTTGATTGAGTCTGTTCTAAGTCCAGTGAAAAACTTTTGTGTGTGTGTGTGTGTGTGTGTATAGACTATGTAGATATTGTATGAGTTAGTTAGGAATGTATCGTTTATGGGGTCTCTAAGTCCAATGAGAAACTTTAGTGTGTGTGTGTGTGTGTAGATTATGTAAATATTGTATGAATTAGTTAGGAATGTATCGTTTATTGGGTCTCTGGTTGGGTTGTTGTAGAAAGGATTTGTTCATGAGTTTTGACCCACCTTCGTTGTTATATTTTTTAAGTCTTCGTCAATAGCAAGATTAGAGGTTTCTCGTACAGATCAAAAACTTTTCATCACTCTTCCGGTGTCGTCGAAGTAGGATTTTTCATTATATTTTTATTATTCAGTTTTAAACATTTATTTTTATTTCAGTTATGAGATTTTAATTAGGGGCCCACGATACGGATTCCCAAGTTGTATTCTGGAAGATTATTTACGTTTAGGAATTATTGAATTTGTTTATAGTATTAATTATTTATTATTTAGTTTCTTTTCAGTGATATTATTATTTTTTTGTATTTTGAATTCGTTTTAAAATATTAATTAATTGTTTGATATTTCCTAATTTTTGGTGTGAACTTCATCGACCCGTATTTTTTAAATATTTTCTGTTTTAAATTGGAAATTTCAATCATGCCCAATCAAGATACAACATTTGTCCAGCATGAAACATGTTAATATGCTCACAAATGATTGTCCTTCATACCAGAAAATAAAAAATTATAGAAGACGTGCTTCACAGTAAGTGTACAATAATTGTGCTGATAAAACAGACACAATCATTCTAAGTGTACAACATTTTATTGTTAAAACAAAAGAGACAGTTCAACCACTTCTTGCATCTTCTCTCAGACTCCTAATATAAAACCAAAGCCAGCACACTTACACTTGGAAGTTGTTAATTTGTGGCAGTATCTTAGTTATCACTACCAACTATCCAAACAACATAATTTTATTACTATCAAGTTGTTAATTAATTTATCAGAATAAGGCAGTATCTTAATTAGTTATCACTACCAACCATATTACTATTAAGTTGTTAATTTATCAGAATAAGGCCGTATCTTAGTTATCACTACCAACCATCCAAACAACATAATTTTGTTATTATTACTATTATTTTATTTAAGATTTCTTGATCTAAGTATTACATACGTATAGAGTCGGAGCGAATGAGAGGGAGAATTGAAAAACGAGAACAAAATGACAAAATCTAAATTATACATAGTGAAATTAAAAATAAATAAGAGTGCGCAAAGCGTCTAAACAAAAATACCGGCATCACCCGAAAGTCAGAAACAATCACGTTCGTAGATCTTAATTTGGACTACCAAAAAGTCAGAAACTTAAGTTGTTCTGTTGTCCTCATCAAAAGCCTCCTGTCTTTGCTTCATTTCAAAGAATAAGAATAAATTATGAAGAATCAAGAAACAGTCCATACCTTCTCTATCTTTTCCTTTAAGTCACCCATTTTAATTATCTCCAAATTTTGTCTAGGTGCATGCAAGATATATTAATTAATGTGGGTTAGAAGATAATTTTTGTTTTAAAAGGATAATTAATTATGTACATAGTCATCACAAACTCTCTAACATTAGTCTAACTAGCACCCTCGTAAAGAAATAGTACCCTTCACTATAATATTACACAATTATTAACTCAGTCAAATCAAAATTTACTAAAACTTTAATGTTAGTTTAAACCCCTCGTAAAGAAACATTTCACTTTCCAATAAATTAGTCTTTTTTTTTTTTTTTTTTTTTTTTTTTGGTAAAAGGGGATGATATCTTACAAGTCCCATTATTAATTTAAAGATCATGCCATTTTTTTTTTTTTTTTTTTGTATTATTACATATATTTTGGACCTTTATTTATTATTTTATGAAGTTAAAAGTTTTATGTTTAAAAAAAAAAAAAAATAGAGTTGACCAGAATACAACGTTGAACATGAAAGAAAAAAAAAAAAAACAAAAAAAAAAAAAACATTTAAATTTATCAAAATAATATTATTATTTATAAACACTAATTTTATGCGTATAAATACTACTCTAATGCTATGTAAATATCACTCTTGTGCAAAAGGTGAAATAGTGATCGGTATAAATAAAAGTATATGTGTGAAGAAAAGTATTGTCACCTCTCCAAAGATAGTGGCATTTACGTTCATAAGGGTAAGACTTAATTACACAAAAGTGATACATGTACATAGTAAAAATAGTTTGGCAAATAAACAGTATTTTTTTTTATGTCCATACCATAAATGTCAACATTTTCTTTGAAACTAGTTTAAATAATAAACTCTTCATTTCTTCTTTTTTACACTTTATTATAAAACCTTTTTTTACACTTTTTTACTCTTCCTTTTCCCCAAAGCCCGCGTGATACATTGGTCATAATTTAGCCCACTCAAAGGCTCATTATGGTTGATTAAAAAAAAAGTTATATATTAGTAATCACTAATCACTCATTATATATTATTAATATACAAACTAAAAACCCATTGTATAATAATGGTAATGCAGGGAAGCACACTCCACGTGAACATCACACCTCTTTGTCTCTGTCAGTTTCCCTCTCTTTATCAAAACTATCTCACCCACTCCCATCTCCCTTCCTCGAACCAGACAAATAAATGATCAACTCCACACCCTCTCTCTATCTCAAGAAAACAACATTATGAGATCCAAATTAACGCAATACCCAGCCATCAATCATCTCATGAAGCTCCTCCTAGTATTCTTTTTCATTCTTTTCCTTCTCTTCCTGGTACTAAGATCAACATCATCATCAACAACCCATCAAATTCTTGTATCAAACTCATCAGATCCACAAGATCATCAAGTAGAAGCACAAGAATCAAAAAACCCTAATTGCTCTCCAACAGACACTATTACCTGCGCCAAAATCCCACCTTCTCTCGCCCAAGCTCTGGTTCACTACGTCACCACGAACATCACTCCGCAACAGACTTTCAACGAGATCTCAGTGACAATGAGAGTCCTCCTGCAGAAGAAGTCACCCTCCAACCTCTTGGTGTTCGGGCTCGGCCACGACAGCCTCATGTGGGCGGCGCTCAACCACGGCGGTCACACCGTCTTCCTAGAAGAAGATAAGTCATGGATCGACCAAATCGAAGCCAGCAAGGTATTGCTACCCACGTTAATGGATTACTCGATATTCCACGTGGTCTATGATACTCAGGTGAACCAGGCTGATCAGCTGCTGAAGATTTGCATGGGAGATGATGAGTGTAAGGTGGTGGGTGATCCTAGGGTTTCAAAGTGTGGGCTTGCGCACAAAGGCCTGCCGAAGGAGGTGTATGAGACCGAGTGGGACCTGATCATGGTGGACGCACCCACCGGGTACCACGACGCCGCTCCGGGGAGGATGAGTGCCATCTACACTGCTGGGTTGATGGCGAGGAATAGAGAGGATGGTGAGACTCATGTGTTTGTTCATGATGTTGATAGAGTGGTGGAGGATAAGTTCTCTAGGGCTTTTCTTTGTGATGGTTATTTGACTGAACAAGAAGGTAGGTTGAGGCACTTCACTATTCCTAGTCATAGGACTCGCCTGGGCAGACCCTTTTGCCCACACCAACATTAAGGGGTTGTATGTTGGGCTTGAAATTGAAATCTTGAAATTAAATTTTAAAAAAAAAAATTAAGTTAATTTTTTGAATTACTTTTTTTAATTCCGTCAATTCCAAATTTAACTAAAGTTTATCTCTAGATTCCTCTCCCTCTCTACAGTGCTACTTAATTAGTTTCTGCATATATGCATCTCTCTCATGAGTTAGTTTTGGCAGTTGTTCTTATTGGGTATTGCAGGGGGGAGAAATTAAATTTGTTGCATAATAATTTAATTTTTACTTTCTCTTTTTCTTTTCCCCTTTTATGCTAAATGAATGAATAAATTACAATATTGAGAATTTGAGCAATGTCGATACGTCAGTATTTGATTACAAGTGCCTCCTCTCACACCCACAAAGGAGATATAAAGGCATAGTAAGTTCAGTTTTCAAATAATAATATTTTGTATTTTAAAAATTAAGAAAAAATTTGTAGAAATATATATCTATTTGATTAAGAGTTATTAGAAATTAATTTTTGAAAACTCGGTTAAAATGAGGAAAACAAACAAGCTCTCTCTAACCCTACTCCAATTCACTGTTTTGTGCCTAGCTCCCTTTCACAATTAATGAATAATAATATAAAATTACCACCAAATCTTACTTTTCACATTAAAAGAGCAATGTTACCTAAATATTTTCTTTAAAACAAATAAGTCCCAAATCCACTTAACCTTTCATTTATACCCTTACTAATTTAAATATGTATACTCTTATTAATTTTGTTATAGTTCGAGTCTAGAGTTTATTTCGAATTTAGCAAGAGTATATAATTTAGTAAGTGTATAAATGAAAATTTTAGTGATTTAGGATTTAAATGGGAAAATATATATATAAAAATCGATTTATTGGTACGAAACAAATAGAATTATTTTTCATTTAATAAATAAAAAAAAATGACGACTTGTTACTAATTTTTTCTAGTACAAAACTTTAACACTGGCAATATAATATATATATATATATATATTCTGAAAATACACCGTAAAGGTCATTGTTGATTCTTCTTTTTCACAAAAGGACGAAAAAAGAAAAGGTTTAAGGTCTTTGTTAGTTGTAATTGAACCTAATTATGTGTTGTCGGTGTGACCTATCGTAATTGACTCCAGTCGAGCAAGATGTCCTTTTCCTCTAACTAATTTGTAGGTATAATACAACTAATGGGTCGTAGGTGGTTCTGCGTGTACTCATCTTACCCGGCATATATATATATTTGTACACTCAGAACTTCTAATTAGTAATTTCCGGAAGAAAAAAAAACAGAATTTCTAATTAGTGATATTTCGATCCAAAGAGTTATTGATCCGGATTATATAGTTCAAAATAATAACAAATTGATACTTCCAACTGTTTTAATTCAAGTGTTGTTCATGGGAAAGTATTAATTTCTAAGGAGACATGTAAGACATGCATTATATGTGAAAAATTACTAACTTGTCTTTTTAAATTTTAAATATTCAAGTTTGAAATTTTAAATTCAAATGACATATATAAAAAAATATAAAATATATTGTTTGAAAAAGGAAAATGGACTATTATTTTGAAATAAATAATAAAAAAAATCATTACACTTATTTTTGACCAAGGAGTATATACATAACTAAAAAAAATTAAATAAAGTTAACATCAATCTCAATTTGTTATTGATCAAAATTATATTTCTCGAATTGTAGAGTAAAAGACCTTTCTTTTATTGGTAGCATTGAAGGAAAAATGTGTGATTTTCATTTCAAAGGATCAAGTGAAGAATGTGTCTCTCTCCAATTCAATCTTGTGGATCTCAAAAAAAAAACTTTGTAATCCAACAGTTAAGCTTGTACACGATCACAGTTGTGCTTAGGTTTTTTGAATTCTTATTAAGAAATTTATTTATTTATTTATTATTATTATTATTATTATTATTTTTAATACGATGCAAGCACATGGAGACAACTAGCAAACAATCAATCAGGTTTAGCAAATCCTCATAATTAGACCAAACTATCTATTACTTCTGTCCTTCAATAATGGGGCTTTAAGTGGTGGAAAATCACTCTAATCATCATGATGTTCCCAGTTCACCTCTGAGGGAAAAAAAAAAAAAAAAAACATAAACGTATAGATAAGGAAAAGAAAATGACCAAGACGAGGAAAAAAGCAAGGTTAATGAGTAAATCCCTCCCCACGATCACTTCATTTTAGCTAAGATATATTTTCAATTGTTAAAATATATATATATATTAAAATTAAAATAGTGATACTTACATCGAAAATTTGCAATGAATTGCTTAATCGAATGATTTTTGATTTGTTATTTATACTAAATACAAGTAAATATAAGACCACACTCCATTATTTATTGCATAAAAGACTAATTAAAAATAGTAAATCTAATAATATTTTACTGCAATTACTCAATACAAAAATTATTTTCCTTCAAATTATCTATTGCCGACTTGATATGTATTTTATGAGACTTTATTTAAGATCCATTATATTTAACAACAACAACAATAATAATAATAATAAATGGAAAATCTCTTACCACAAAATAAAAATCACAATTATAATTGTCATAGAGTTGAAAAGTAAATAAAGTATAATGCTACGCTTAGTGTGCATGAATGGAATGAAATGCAAGTGAAAATATAATGAAAGTGGGAAGAAAATGGAATGGTTATTCTTCTTCTATTGTTTAGTTGTAAATGCAATTTATACGAATGGACTAATGTAAAATTGAGAAAAGAATGAATTTCAAATTGAATTCTCCAAAATACCCTTGTTAGTGACAAATAATTTTAATTGACAAAATAGCATTCTTCTATCATATATATTTCTAAAAGAAATGGTGGCGATGGTTGGTGGTGGTGGAGGTGTAAAACGGTAGTAGTGTAGGTGGTGGTGTTGGAAAGCGACAGTGGTGGAAGGCGGTGGTAGTGGCGATGACAGTGGTTGTAATGGTGGGAGGCATCAATGGTGTAGGTGATGATGGCGGAAGGCAGTGGCGGTAACGATGGTGTGGTGGTGCGTGCATGGTAGAAGACAATAGTGGTATAGGTGGTGGTGGAAGGTGACAGTGGTGGAAGGCGATGTAGGTGGTAGTGGAAGTTGGCAGTGGTGGAAGACAACAGTGGATGTGGCGGTGGTGGAGGTCGATAGCGGTGGAGGTGGAGGTGGAGGTGGAGGTGGAGGTGGCGGTGGCGGTGGAGATGGTGGAAGGT
>JAOTQH010285038.1:0-10030 GCA_025631255.1 Cornus kousa
AAGGCTTGAGCTAGTTGGCCAACTTGAGTCTCTAACTTGGCAAGGGATTGAGAATGAGACTGCACAAGTTGATTAGTAGGCTCTAACTGCTTTGCCATCATTGCCTCGAGCATTGATAAGAATTGTTGAGGTTGACTGAAGGCATTCATAGGAGTGAACCCTTGAGGATTTGAAGTCTGAACTGGAGATTGAAAGTTGCCTTGCAACTAAGGGGTCTTAGTTAACAATGATAAAAAGTTAAGGATATGTTTATGTTGAATAGGTTAAGGTATATGATTAATGTGTTTGTAGAAACTGAGGAGCCTGCAAGAGTTGATCTTGATTTAGTTGAGTTAGTGTCAGGTCCTGCAACAAGTGTTTATCCTGCAGCAGGTGTTGGGCCTTCACAACTATATCAAGTTTTGCTCATATTGATGTAGAAGATGAGGAAGATGATGATGATATTTTTGGTTTTAGTTCTGAGGATAAAGAGTAGAAAGCATATATATTATGCCTTCTTTTGCAATGAACTCCAAAACCCCACAATGAGAACTTCGTTCAACAACACCGTTGCGGAGCTTAAACAACATTGGATAATCAATATGAAGAGATGCTATAAGATTAAGTTTTTAGCATTTTAGATCCAAAATCCAAAACATCAAAAAAAAAAAAAAAAAAAAGACCCGCCTCCCATTTTTTAGAGCCGCTTCTACTTGATGTAGAGCCTGCTCCATACATAATGGAGCCGCCTCCTCTATTACATAGAGCTGGCTCTTTATGGGGATTTAAAATTTGATAAGCGCTAAAAAGTGCGTATTTAAATCCCTTAAGCTTGGGTATTCTAAGACCTTATCCTATCTTATTTTTTCGTTTTAGTCTAATTTCATGTTATATTCACTTTTCAGGCACTTATCCCCAAAATAAGTTAATTCAGCTCTCCCACCATACGTACGCAACGCAAAACACTATACTTTGACTGTCATTAAGTACACTAAAAACAATGATCGTTGACCATCCAAACAACTCTTAATTGCTGCCACTCATCACTGCCTATACAAATTATAACCAAGTTCACCATATTTATTAACAACCCCACAATCAATTTTTCCAAGCTAAAAGCACAAAAGACCAGCCCCAATTTCAGTTCTAAAACACCAACTGGAACCATCAATTTACTGTTTCCCCGCACATAAACCCAATACCCAAGCATCCAAACCAAAACCAAACCCCACCACCGCAAAAACCAAACCGCCACCATCTACGCCAACCCAGTCATAACCAAATCACCCTTAACCTTTCGTCGAATAGAAAAAAAAAAAAAAAAAAAAAAAGATGCATGCCTCTAGTGCACACCATCGAAAATCCTTGCATTTACATGATCGGCGTTATCAATAACAACCGCAGACGAAAACCAATTGCCATCCATCACACTCGTCTTGCCGGAGTTTACCTTGTCATCAATAACTCGCTGCTAGAGTTTACCCCATTATTTAGTTGCTGATGAAGAAGAAAAATGATGATCAGATATTGAAAGGATTGAGGAGTGGGGTGGTGGTGGGTGATGGGTGATGGATCTGGGCGGTAGATGCTGGAGGCATGGTCGGATGGGTAGTGTTCATGGTTGTGATGGAAGTGGTGGGGAGTTGGCGTGCGACATGTTTAAGAGAGAAGATGATTGAACATTAATAATAAGGGTATTTTTGAAAATATATCTATAGTTGAACTAATTTGGAAATTAATTTGAAAATAGGACTTCTTGGTATAAAAATCAAAATATAGAAAGGAAGAAAAATTTTATGAGTGATGGTGCACAATATATTTATGAGTGATGGTGCACAATACATTTCCAGAGTTATCTGCAGCTAAATGAGTGTTAGACACTATATTTAACATATTAATTCTTTATAAACTTATGAATTGGCCAATAGTTTGAAAAAATTTAAAAACTAAAACTGAATTATCTAGTCAATATGATTTTGATAAGTAAGGAATTTTTTTCGCTTACTATAACACTGAAGGGTAGGAAAAAAATGTTTGATATAAAGTGTTTTGATTTGCATAGTGTCGAAACTTTTATTAATAGTGGCAAAAAAATAGAAACACCAATTTGATATGTTCACATGTTTCAGCACTATAACAACTAGTATTGTAACAATAAACCGTAAATAAAATAATTTTTTTCAAAAATAGTAAATAATTTTTTTTATTAAAAATTTTTTTTAAATAATTTGTTAAACTAACCATTATATATTTCAAACTTGCTATACATTTTTACCAGAAGTGTTTTCATTTTTTTGGTTCAAAAATCTTGCAACAAATAAACATTATCAAAAATGCTTACAATTACTATTCAAAATATCATACAATAAAACACTAATTTTGTTTCGAGTTTTTTTTTTTTATAAAAAAACACAAAAACAAATTGTGTTCCAAATAAGCTCTAAGTAATCAATTGAGATAAATTATTGCCCATAAACATTGTTACACACTGTAACGACCCGAACTTGTGGATCCGAATCGTTAACCGGGTCCTTACCCAAACCCGAGGTCACCTAAGGACACCATTGTCAATCTACAACCTAAGACATCTCCAACGTTCAATCATAGCTCATCACATATGCCAAGAATTATAACAAGGCAAGGTACATCATTAAAAATGGTGAAAACAAGAACATAAAGGGGGCCGTACATTTTAGTCAGCCGAAATGGACCAACCGGTTATGGCCCAAAAACCTGGGAGGCTACTGGAATGTTCGGTCGGCCGAAATAGTCATTTCGGCCAGCCGAAATGGCTCTACGAACTGGGACTCTGCTATTGGAATGTTGTGATTGTAAAAATGAGTGATGGCCTATATAAGGGTTTTGCAAACTGCTTCAAACCTGTTCTAACACCATATGAAAATGATATACAACATCCTATGGTTATAAACATCAACATTATACCGCAATGCAACTTCATTCATCCCATTCAAATAAGAAATGACAATATAATTTTACAATGAGCCCAATTTATATCAAAAATACTGTCAAAGGTTTATGGTTCATTACATGGCTATGCTATACAGCTTAATACATTTTCGGCATGGAATTTTACAAAGAATGGGTACAAGATATATATATATAAAAAAAAAAAAAAAAAAAAAAAAGGAACTTCTAGCCCCTTCAAACTTGTGGTGAATCGTAATTCGCCACCTCCTTTCCGTGACCTGAAAAATGTTAATATAAAGGGGTAAGCAAATTGCTCAGTAGGTAGTGCCTAAAACACACCTCTTGTGGCCCCGTGAATCCAAGCAAGGAATATAAGTAAAGAAGAACGAGATCACGCCATGCCGGGAAAAATACAACACAATTTTAAGATTATAAATAAATAATGTCGTGCCATGAAATGCAATGCTATACTATGTCGCTCCCCATTTTCAAAATCCTTTCCATTCATCACTTTTCAAACCGTTAATATAATCCGTCCCATGGCAACTCCATAGCGACACGAGAGAATGATTGGCTACCGTCCCTGACCCATGGCAACTCCAAGGCGTAATTTGGGCCCAGGTAACTCAACCACGCTAGGGCGGTCTCCCTAATTCCCTCTAAGTTACATTAACTCCACGGACTCTAGGCAACTTTTAGGCGACCGGATTTTCGCAAACCCTTTATCAAACTTTTTCCCAAAAACTCATTTCTTTTCATTTCAAATTAATTATCCACATTTTATGCCCAATGATATGCATGAATGCCTCATGCCTTTCAACAATATATAAAAAGGGAATCACATAATATACAAGTCAAATATTCACAATATAACAAGCCTTGAAGGAAAATTTCTAATAATAACCAACATGCTCCCATATTGTAAAATTAGCAAATTAAACACAATAGACATAGAAAATTACCACTTAAACATGCTTTCATATACAATATCAATTAACACACATAATCACATGCTTCATATACACAATTAAATCATTTTAAAGGGAAATCAACACAATTTAGTACGCTAAACAATAAATCATGAAGGATAATTCACAAAAGTACAAGAAATTTGTAAATTAGAAACCCCTACTTCAAAAGATGAAAAAAGCCCCAAATTCTAGCCTAAGAATCCCAAAATTCAAAATCCCCAATGGTGGCCAAAATGAGATTTGTTCAGATCAAATCATAGGTCTCGACGAGCTCTTTAATTTTGCCTTCAGTGACAAAATGAAATTCCCACTAGATGAAGAGAAATCAAAGCTTGAAATTGTGACAAAAGAAAAGAAAAAACAATGAAGCCAAGAGGAAAAGAGAAAACGTGGCTGAGAGATGGAAAAAAAATAATAATAATAAAAAATAATGGTAGTCTATAATGATTTTGTGGTCCTTAGGATGCATATGTAAAGTGGCGGGTCCCACAAGCCATTATAAAATCTTTTCTCATTAACTTATATATATATATATATATACAAATAAAACATAATACAACCCGTTAATAAACATGTATCCAGATATAATTGTATCAAATAAAATATATGAAATGTAATGGACCCAAAATAAAATTCATGTGTTCAAAGCCTCAATTAAACCGATAACGGGTCCCGCGTGGGACCTCCTGGCTCCAGGACCCGAAAAATGTCGAAATGGCAACTTTTGCATTTCCAAGAGTCCTGAACTCAATGAAATGTCCCAACCAACTCTTAGACACAACTGACACACCCCACGGTGTCCGCTACGCAAAACGAGAAAAGACAAAATAACCCTCGAAAAATCAAAAAATTATATAAAATAAAAAATGGTAAAAACTGGAAACATTACACACACAGACAAGCATTTAGTCCCAAAAATTTTCACCCAAAAATAATTAAACCTAATTTGCGATTCCATAATTCGTTAAAAATTCTAGTTGGCCCCCAATTTTTTCTTTCTTCTTCAAAGTATCAATCTATTGGCCCAAAAAGTACTATTTTAAAAACAAAATTATTTGTGACCTTTGAAACTCATAAAAAATTTCCACTTGGAGCCCTTTTATTAAAATCCTTAGAAAAATATTGAAAATTACACTACCGTCTCCTAATGCTTAATAAAAATACATTAACATTTTTTGTCAAACAGTTTAGTAAGATGGTGTTTAAAAGAAAAATATTTAAAATTATATACTAATCTACATCTACGAAAATTGAAAGTATTGAGGAGGAGGAAAAATTTAAGTATTGTGAGACCAAGAAGGGAAGAATGTCAATAATAACAATGATACTATATATGATAATTTTTTAATCGTTGCTTGTTAAATATCAAATTCTTTTTTTATATTTTTAAATATTATGCTAAGGTAATAATATATCTTTCTTAATTTTTTTGGAAATCGAACTTTGAAAAATTGAAATTATTGTCGAGAAAATTGATTTTCTAATACTATTTTTCTTTCCCTATTCGTTTTTACTTGTTTCCTCATCTCAATAATTTTTTCTTTTTCAATCAGTTTCCATCTCTATCTATCTATTTTTTATTACTATTATTTTTTCATGGCAAGAAAATATTTCATTATATGAGATTAAAGTAGGAAAAACATCATAAAAACACATTGTCTCTCTTCCCTACGTAGCATAGCGGGCAAAGTATATGAACCATTCAACCAAACTATTTGCCAGCCTTTTCACCCAATCAATCTTTCATCGATCATGTAGTTAAATATAAAATTGAATATCTCCCCAAATAGCATTAATATCAACTTAAATTTTTGATGGATTAATCATCAAACTACAATCTTCTTCAATCTCCACTTCTATTAACTTACATGTTTGAGCCTATTTGAAGGCTAATCTTACAGACATGACTTCAGCTCCTAGTACTAAAGTGACGTTTAGAAAGAAGCGAATGAATGTTTTTAAAACCTTACCCGTACAATCTCGAAGAACTAAGCCACTAGCAGCTTCTCTATTTATTTAGATTTTATATATATATATATATATATATATATATATTTTTTTTTTTTTCATTTTGAATTGTATTTTACTCAATATATATTAAGATTAATATTATGAACAAAATTATAAGTTCATAAAATTTTCAAATGTTAATTGTATAGTACTAGTTTGTCCCAAATCAAATTCTTGCCTGTGTTTTTGGGTTCATGAGACGGTATCCTTATCATTTCCTACTTCCCCTTTTTATCGTTAAAAAATAATTAAAAATTCATTTTAAGCTGATTCCTACCCTGGATTCTTCAGTTTTTGTTAACTCAATTTAAGCTGATTAATGCACATGTTCAATTTAAGCCATCAATAAATTTTGTGTTTTTTTTTAATCTTTCGAGGAAAGATTCTCATGAAATGCATTCAAACAGCCATCAAGGCGATACTGGCAGTTGCAAATCACTTATTCTTTTGCAAAGAACCCATTTACCATTCTTATGTGTAATTTTGTTACATAATTTTGGACACCAAATTAATTTAAACCCCGTATTTTGGTGAATAAAAAATTGAATATCTTGAATAATGATGGAACATAAAGGGTTTGTAAAAGTAAAATTAACCACTAATCGGTAATCACACTCAACATTTATATTTGACCAAGAAATTTTAAACTATCACTAAGCACTAAAACATCTGCAAACTTGTGTTTCATTAAAACATTTTAATGAAACACTTAACCATCTTGATAGCTTCTGATTACGAAGCACCAAATCACCTCACTATAACCCGTTAGCTTAAGGAAGGCAAAATCAGTATTCAGTTTAAATCTACCCGTTTGTGAACTTTTGCTACAAGAAAAAGAGAAGGATAAAAATAATAATAAAACCCAAAGTTACAAGCTTAGCTCTATTTTTCCTTTCCCAACCTAATTGACCCATTTCTTTTTCTATGATAAGAAAGTAACAATAGCAATATTATCATTAAGCAAAAACGTTTCAATAATGAATTTTCAAAAAAAAAAAGTTTCAATAAAAGAAGAGGTTGTCCTTATGTATATCACATTTACAAATATTGAAGAATAAACTATAGTCATTATCCAATCTATTTAATCTATAGAATTTTATTTTATTTTATTTTATTTTAATTATATACTATTTCAAGAGTGGAAAGTGCAATTCTTAATTATATAGAATTGCACTTATAAATTGCATTTACATATATAATGTTGAAAGTATGTTGAAGTTTTAAGTATATTAATTATAAGTACGTGTGGTTTACACCCCTATGGTATTAATAGAGTGCGTATAACCTCTCATTGTTTGTTCAACCGGTGTCAAAATTACAAAAAGACTAAAATAACCCTCTATCTACTATTTGAAAATAATAATAAAATAACATAAAATGAGAAAAGACAAAAAAAAAAAAAAAAAAAAAAAAACCTTTTTCAATAGGCGGTAGCCTCACTTTACACACTTCCTGACTTGGTTTTCTTACAGTGATATATGACAGGAGAAGAACAATAGTTTGTAGTTTGTATATAATAAATTTTTTTTTCTTAATTTTATAAAAGATTATCCTGTGTCTTTTTTAATAATAGTGTTATTTGTCACAATGGATACCATTTTGTTATCTGTTTTCTTTTTTCTTTTTTGACTTCTCATTCAATTATTTCAATAATTAGGGGTGAGCGGGTCGAAAAGTCAGTTATTTAACTTTGTGAGAATAAAAACCCACCCAGAGCGTCCAAAAGTGTTCGTAACTTCAACCCTTTGTAACACTATGTGGTAATTTGAATTTCTGCAGAGTGGATGGAATCTCATCATGCATTTCATCAATTTGATTGAGGGGAGCATTATTATTATTATTATTTTCACAAAGGGGATAGAGCATATTAGAGATGCATAATAATTTATTTATTTATTTTTTTAATTAAGCAAGGCAATATACATGATTGCAAGAAGAATTTTTTTTTAATAAAAACAAAAATAAAATATATGAGAGAAATATGAAAAGAAAAAAAAATAAGATTTGATCCAAGAAAGGGAATGCAAATTATTTGAAGAGAATAAAAATAAATAAATAAATAAATAATTGAAGAACAAAAAGTAGAGGAAGAAGGAAAAAAAAGAAAGAAAAACGAAGATGTGGTGTAGTTTGGGTGAGGGTGAGAACAATGAGAGAAAAATATAAAAAGAGAGATAAAATAGGATGGTACTCACAGTGATACATGGAATGCCACACAACTTTGTAGGAGAAAGGAGGAAGAAGGAATTTTGTAGGAGGAAAAGAGGCCAGAGACTGAGATGAGAGAGAGAGATTAGGGTTATATATACAAATATATATGGTGAGAGGCAGTAAAGGAATATAAGAAGGGCAATTTTGAAAATAAAAGGTTTAAAATGGTCGTGTGATGTCTAATTTTTACCAAAATTCTGACCGGAGGTGCTTAGTTGCATAATTTTATATCTAAGTATAAATTTATATAAACAAATTAAACTATAAGGATGTAATTCGCACATATTTAAAATTATAGGAGTGTTTTTCTGACATTTCCTTTTAAATAATTATATATACTAGTAATAAATACAAAGCTCAAATTGCCCGAATCATAGCCAATTGGAGGAGTATTTTAGTCAAATTAGAAGCTCAACTCAAGCTCCATTCTATTAGACCCAATATCAACCCAATTGTTGAAGTATATTATAAGTACTAGTCTAATTAGAGGTACAATTCAAGCTCGACTCTATTAGACCCGATATGTCTGTTGCATGTATGGGGTTACACCCAATCTATTATTGAAAGAATCCATTGTTGAAAGAGACTATAAGTGTGTTATGTCCATTTCCCCTCCAGATACCTCCTCGGCGATTGTGATTGAAGATATAACTAAAATGGTTTCCGGTGATTCTAATGAAACTAACTTTTCATTGGACTGGGTTCTTAGAAGTTGTAACAAAGTAGCTCATGAAATAGGATAGTAGGCTCTTAAATGTAATCAAGGTGATCTTGTTTGGGAGGTGTGGCCTTCTTGACTTTTAGCATCTCGTGAAACAAATCTTCTATTTCCTCTTAGTGTTTTTTAATAGCTTCAAAATAATAATAATAATAATAATAATAATAATAATAGACCCGATATCAACGGAACTAAAATACAAAAATAGTATTATAGCTTCAGTTTAGAGCCGAATAAAAGCCCAAAGTTAACTCTGTTAGGCCCAAATACCGACTCAATGTTGGTCAAGGTTGCGGTTTATTATGCCGACCACGTTGGAAAGTCCTTAGTTCTAGATTTGTGTAAAAGATACTTATTTGATTAGTATATAAATTTTCGTAAAAAAAAAAATAGTACATAATTTTTCTTTGAGCCATTTATGTGTAACGATGTCCATCCCCCATCAGGTTATAAATAAACTTGATAAATAGTGATGTATACCAAGTAAGTTGGAAAGGAAAACAGAATATACATGGATATCAAGTGTTTTTTCTATCAAGTCTTTCCTATTATGATGTATTTAATTATGGCAAACTTATATTTGCGAAGGTTACTTCAAGTTGCCCAATATTTTGTTACAATAAGGTTACTTCAAATTGTCCAAACGGAAAACTAATTAGAGTAAGTGAGACAGTTTGTAATGGTTGTAATTTAGACTTCATTTATAATGCGGAGTGAGTTGAAAATAAGCACAAATTCTAATTAAGTAAATAAATTAAATTAAATATTAAAAAATGATGAATGAATCAAATTTAATCAAATTAGTATACTTAGTGAATCACCCTCTTTTGACTCTTCTGCATGAGAGTTATGAAAAATGTTTGATTTCACTCATGAGCGTGCTTTATCATGGTGACATAAATGCTCCACAAGTGAGTAGTCTTAAATTAAATTTTGATGCTGCTATGGATGTGCAAAATGGGTTTGCTGGTGGTGGTTTTGTTCTTCCTGACCATGCTGGATTTCCTATAAGAATTGCACTGTTTTTCGGCCATCATCCTCTTTCAGCTACAGTGGCAGAAGCTATTATGTTTAGTTTAGAGAAGTTTTAAAATTGATTCTGATATGGGGTTCGGCAGAGATGCTTGTGGAAGGTGATGCTTGTAAAAGACTGAAAATATATACGTTTATTCATGTACATATTTAGCCCATTATAGTTATGTCTCTTCTGCAC
>JAOTQH010285059.1:0-19561 GCA_025631255.1 Cornus kousa
TAAATTGTAGAACAACCCATCAAGCATAAGAATAATCCATCAAATTAATTGACAAACCCATCTAATAAAAACCATGTGTAGCCATCACTAGATTCTCAATCAACCACACATAGACATGCAATTAATATAGAAAAACTAGTGTAGAAATTAATTCCCAAATAATCACACATAAGACAACATGTAATCATATAGAGAATCAATAGAAAGAATTAATCCATATAAATCAAAGGAGAACCCAAGATTCATTAAATTCACAAGGCTAAAACATTAATCACAAGATATTATTCCCTAAAAAGAATGAAAGAGATAGAGGTTTAGATTACAAACTTAGGGCTCATCCAAGCCCTAAGGAGAAGTCTAGCCAATCATGGAGGAGGTGGGTGTGATCTTGGAACCCTCAAGGGCAATCCCTAAACATGGCTCCATCTTCTTCCTCTTCTTCTTTGTTGAATTCTAGAGAAAAAGAGTGTGTAGATGTTGAGATGTGTTCTTGGAGCCTCCTCTCTTCTCTTTTCTTCTAACCCTAATCTCTAACTTTTCTAGAGAGAGAAAATAAAATTACAGTGAAAATAAAAATTGAAAACTAAAGATTTCTATATAATTTATTACAAAATGGTTCAATTCCCTTTAAATACAAAGTCCTTGGAGTAGGCACCAAGTCAGAAGTACAGCCTTTGATTGGAGGAAATTCGCAGCTACACAAAGTTAGGTAAAGCCTGGTGCGCTCGGGAATTAAATAGCACACTGCCAGCAGCCAGTTCGATCGATCAAAAATCTTTGATCGATCCAACACTTAGCTTCGATAGATCGAAGATCTTCGATCAATCTAACACTTAGCTTTGATCGATCGAAGCTGACGTGTCATAAAAAAAATCTTCTAGGCCTTATCATTTTGTTGAGTTGGCACCACCTCATTTCGATCGATTGTAAACATCTTCGATCGATCGGGATTTCCTTCGATCGATCGAAGTCCCTCTGGTGCATTTTCCTAGCTTTTTTCCAACTTTGCTCCTTAGCTCCAAAATTGAGCGAAATGGCTCTTATTAGCTTGTTTGAACTTTATTCACCTGAAATAGATAATAACACAAATAAGTACTTAAGACTTGAAAGTAAGATAGATGAATGGACTAAAATACCCTAACTTAGGTGCTAAAATGTGTTACATTTTAGCACTCATCAACAATCAATAACCCAAAAAAAAAAAAAAATCAAAACTTGCAATCTGGGTATCCAAAAAATACATTGCCAAGACATGCCCATTTAAGATCATAACACTTTGTAGTACAAAAACTGGGAAAAAAAAAAATACAACTTGGGTAATTCAAGAAATGCAAAATTACAATCTGGGCATCAAACAAAACAATTACTTAGCAAGACATAATCAAAACACTTCCAAATTTCAGAAATTGAAGAAACTATGATGTGGGTAATTTAAGAAATGCAAAATTATGATTTGGGTATCGAAATTGAGGTTAAAAGAGCTGAGAAATTACCATAAAAGTATGAGTAAGCACCAGGTGAAGAATAGAGGACACAAAACCCAAAACATGGAAGCCGACGTCAGTAATTTACAGAAGTCAATGGCCGAAAATTTTTGCAACAGCAAATCACAGTGGCTAAACTCAATTGCAAAATTCATACCCACAAACCCGATCGTTCGCAATCACCATTCCTTTTGCCGAAATCGCTGAGGTTTAAAAGGACCCAAACTTCTCTCTGGTCGTTGTCCTCATCACAGCCACCGTGTTTTCACTGTCGAAATTTCTGGTATTTGCTCACCAATCAAAAGCTTGCCCGCCGATTCTATCACTGCCTTCGCTAGAGCTCGTCATTGGAAGCTTTCTTTGGTTGCTGTCTTTTTTTGGTCCAGGGAGTTTCCATCATCTATTACGTTACCGATGGTACTACAAGACATATATTGAATAATATAGAAAGTGAGCAGAGTTAGATGGAGGGTAAAATGCGCATTTTACTTAATTTAGTACATAACATCAACACATTCCGTCATTGACTGACGTTGACTCTAACATAAGGGAGGTCTGTGTAGATTAGTTTCATTTTTAGGGGAGGTCCGAGTAAATTTCCAAACCAGATGGGAGGTCCTTGTAATTATGGCAAACTATAGGGGAGGTCAGTGTAAATTACCCTATATATTATTATATAAATATGTATTTAGTGTACAATACAATGTGCCCCCACTTAAATGAATTTCTGGCTAAATTGATAAATCTCTTAGGATTGAAGGATGCAAAGGCAAGCTACGGAGGTGGAGGGGGTTGGTAGCATTACAAATATTAGAGTTTCGGAAAGTAGGAGGTGGGCCAACAATGGAGTTTTGCGCAAGTGAAGGAGGTTGTTCGCGATGATGTAGAGAGAAAAACATGATTGTGTGCCGACTCCCAGAAATAGATATTCAGTACACCATGTATTTAGTGTACAATACAATGTAACCCCACTTAAATGGATTTCTGGCTAGATTGATAAATCTCTTAGGATTGAAGGATGCAAAGGCAGGCTACGGAGGTGGAGGGGGTTGGTATCATTACAAATATTAGAGTTTCAGAAAGTAGGAGGTGGGCAAACAATGAAGTTTTGCGCAAGTGAAGGAGGTTGTTCACGATGATGTAGAGAGAAAAACACGATTGTGTGCCGACTCCCAAAAATAAATATTCAGTACACCATGCGCCGGGTTAATCAGAGTCGATGTATACACGCACGGCTTTGATTAGCTACTTAACTCTTAGATATGGGAAGAGAGAGAGAAACTGTATTTTGTTTGATAACCCGCAAGAAGACCCAATAATCTATTAATAATTCATTTTTAATGTTTTATTAATTTTATACTATGTCAATTTTTAATTGGGCCACATACCATATAAGAATGAACCTCCATCTTACATGGTCCAAGTTGTTTTTGATTTTTTACCAAACGATTACAATTATTATGAAACGGGTTTTCTGGGCTTAGAAGCCCGTTCTAAGGCTATAGGAAGCCCAGCCATACACCACCTAAATTTAATCAGTGACATAATATATATATGTGTGTGTGTGTGTGTGTTTCCTCAAACAATTTGTATACACGATCAGCAACAGTGCCACCAACAGAGTCGAATCCTTGTAGAAGGGGCTCATGATCGCGTCTCATGAATATTGCTCTCAGACCCAACTCATTCCTTCGTCTTTCACTCCCTTTCCCTCCAGTCTTGCCCCAAAATCTGAATTGGGTCTCCACTGCAGCAACCAAAACTCCTCCACAAGTTCCTCCACGCCCAGAAGACCACCTTCGTGCGTTCTTCAATACTGGAAAGGATCAAAAACCACTCGATCAAGAGCTCGCACTCGTCTCGGCATTGAAGTCTTGTTCATCCCTTTTGGCTATCTCTCAAGGCCAGCAAATTCACAGTTTTGTCTTCAAATCCGGTCGTGACTCGAACATTTTCATCCAGAATAGTTTGATTAACATGTATGCGAAATGTGGGTTCATGGACGATGCTGAATCGATGCTTCACTCTTCGTCTGTGTTAGATTCTGTATCTTATAATATTATGATTGCTGGGTATGTGAAATGTCGCCGGTTGGACTATGCACGTAGACTATTTGATGAAATGCCCATGAAAGGGTGCGTTTCGTATACTACTATGATAATGGGTTTGGCCCAAAATGGTTGTTGGTATGAAGCAATTGAGGTTTTTAAGGATATGAGGTTCGCAGGTGTGACTCCGAATGCGGTGACTATGTCAAGCGTAATCTCAGCGTACTCGCATATAGGTGGCATTTGGAACTGTCGATTGCTTCACGCATTGGTGTATAAAATTGGGCTTGAAATGCTTCTTCTTGTTGCAACTAATTTGGTTCGCATGTATTGTGTTTGTTCAAGTGTCCTGGAGGCCAGAATTTTATTTGATGAGATGCCTGAAAAGAATACAGTTTCCTGGAATGTAATGTTAAATGGGTATTCAAAAGCCGGACTTATTGATTTGGCTAGAGATTTGTTTGAGAGGATTCCCGTAAGAGATGTGATTTCATGGGGTACTATGATCGACGGCTTTGTGCAAGTAGGAAGGTTGAGTGAAGCTTTAAACATGTATCGGGCAATGCTATGCACCGGATTGAGTCCCAATGATGTTCTGATTGTGGATATACTGTCCGCTTGTGGACAATCAACAGCCTTCAGTGAGGGCCAGCAAATTCACAGTACAATCATAAAGACGGGCCTCAATTGTTATGACTTCATGCAAGCAACAATTATCCATTTTTATGCTGCTTGCCGCCAAGTCAACCTAGCTCGTTTGCAATTTGAGCTAGGCAGCAAGGACCATCTGTCATCTTGGAATGCCCTCGTTGCCGGATTCATAAGAAATGGAATGATTGACCATGCACGACAATTATTTAATGAGATGCTCGAAAGAGATGTTTTTTCATGGAGTTCGATGATATCTGGTTACTCACAGAGTGAGCAGCCTAATATGGCTGTAGTACTCTTTCATGAAATGGTTGCAAGTGGTATCAAACCAAATGAAATTACAATGGTAAGTGTCCTTTCTGCAATTGCTACTTCGGGTACATTGGAAGAGGGAAGGCGTGCCCATGAATATATATTCCACAACTCTATCCCTCCTAATGACAATTTAAGCGCAGCAATCATTGACATGTATGCCAAATGTGGGAGCATCAAAACTGCCTTGGAAGTCTTCCATCAGATCCGAGACAAGACCTCCTCTGTCTCACCATGGAATGTGATTATTTGTGGGCTGGCCATGCATGGGGACGCAGAGTTGTCTCTCAAAATATTCTCCGACTTGCAGAGCCGTAAAATTGAACTCAATTCGATTACATTTATCGGAGTCTTGAGTGCGTGCTGCCATGCTGGATTGGTGAAAGCAGGAGAGGGACATTTTAAGAGCATGAAGAGTGTGTATGGCGTAGATCCAAATATCAAGCATTATGGTTGTATGGTGGATCTTTTGGGCAGAGCCGGGAGATTAGAAGAAGCAGAGGAGCTAATAAATAGCATGCCTATGAAAGCAGATGTTGTGATATGGGGCACATTGTTGGCGGCATGTAGAACACATGGGAATTTGGAAATAGGGGAAAGGGCAGCCGAGAGCTTGGCAAGGGTGGAAGCATCTCATGGGGGAGGTAGAGTTCTTCTATCCAACATTTATGCAGATGCAGGGAGGTGGGACGATGCATTTTTGGTAAGACGGGCAATGCAAAGCCAGAGAGTGATGAAGTGCCCTGGGTACAGTGGTGTCGTGTGATATTCTAGTACATTGTCAAGAACTTCACCTCAACTTGGGCACACGAATGGCTGGTCTTTTCGCAAAAATGATTTTTGTTAAATGGATCCAGTGTCACCATACAGGTTGAGAAGTCTGAGGATGCATATTTGAATCTGAAAGCAGTAGTAAACAGATCTGTCTTCTATCTCTCCCTCCCAACACCATACAAACTTGTGTTTTGATATGTGCATTGTATCAATGCTTTAAATTTTTTAGCAAAATTACCGAATATGTTTGACATTTATTTTAATCCAACAAGAAATTTCAGCCAACTCCTGCTACTTTTTGCTGTGCATAGTTGATATTTTTTCATCCAAGTGTAGTCAATTCAGCACCCGGGTCAGGCTACGGTTCAAGTACCTGCAAAAGCCTGGTAAGTTGTTGGCTGGCGGAACTTAGGCTTTGTTTTTGTTTGGATTGATGGAATTGGAAGGAAAAGAAAAGAAAGGGAGAGCAGTAACGTTAGTGAATCTTTCCTTATACCAAAAATATATTTAACATTTTAAAGAGTAAACTTCAAAAAAAAAATTAGGTCCTCCTTAACATTAGGACATGAGGGTAAATTGATAAGATAGTTTTTTTTTTTTCTTTTTCATTTTTTTTTTCTTTTTCCAAATAAGAATGTTATCATTTATTTTATTTTCTTTCGTAATTTATCCAAACAAAAATTTCTTTTTTTCTTTTTTTCAAATAAGAATTTTATCATTTCTTTTCTTTTCCTTCAAAACACAAATTGAGGTTATTATTATCTTTTCTTTCTTTTCTTCTCTTATAACTTCCTCCTGTTTATCCCAATGAAACCGTAAAAGACCAATCAAGTTTATCTACATCCATTATATAGTTTCTATTAGTGTTCTCGTTAAACTTGGAACGTGCTTTGGAAAATTCAAATTACTATAAAACAAAGTTGGTACACAACCTGGTTAAGAGCAATTACAGTAGCAAGTTACGAAGTTCGTTATTATAGACCCTAAGTTACATTAACTGAAACCATTTGAATAGAACTTTCCACTCCCCAACTGAAATTTTCAACTAAAAATATCCTACATTCTTCACAACGTATCCTGCATGAAAACTAAGTATAGTTCTAAAAATAAAATTATCAACCTACAAAATTTTGGATGCTGAGAGAGACTATAATTCATATTGAAGGATCATTTCCGCAGCTTCACCCATCGTGCCAACCCCGCCGGCCCCTAATAAAGCATGAGCAAGTTCCTCCTCATTCCATTGCCTCAGCCCTCTGCTCAGCCTCTTCAACACCTCCACATCCACCTCCAACACCCAACTCGGTGCGCAACCTACCATTAGGCTCACAAACCCCGACACATAGGCATGCCAAGTGGCCTGATCACAACCTAGTGATATCTTCCCATCAAGAGCACTTGCTAGGAATTCCATGTGGCTCCGAAGGATCTTTGGACACCGCTTTGATGATGATGATGGTGATGATGAATCCACGCCCCATGCAAAAGCTCCACAGAGCACGGCAAAGTAAGCGAGTGCATATCCCCCAAGCATTGCAACCAGACCTCCTGAACCTTCGTCTTGCTCAGACCTGTGAACAGATATAAACCAAGAAGGCAAGTTTTCCTTAATCAACGACTGAACTAGCCCCAAGCCACCAGATAACCATACTAAAGAAGCTCCAAGTGAAGCAGCAAGTTTCACCCTAGTCATTGCTTTAGCAAGTGAAACCTGCCCATATCTCATTCCAATTTTTGCTTTCTTGAGCTTCTCCAGACTCTCTTCAGGAAGCCCACTACAGACTATGTCCCTCACAGAATGCATCAAGAGAGAAACTATCTCTTCCTTTAAGAACATGATCTCTCTTATGGACCGGTAAACTCGGAGATATAAAATTCCTGGTGCAACGGGAGAAATCCCACCACAGAAATGGGATCCAAATCCATGGCCAAGAAGTGCTCCAACACCTCCATTGCTTGAGATAGCGCTGGCATTTAAACCAAGTGTTGCAGTGAAGCAGCTTTTGAGAAGTTGCACCACTGCATCATTGTTGTGGAGGAAGACAGTCCTTGAGGCAGAGAAGACAAGGAAATCGCTCCAGCGCTTTGCCTTTTGGGTCCATAAAGAAGCCACAATCGGCATGCATGGCCATGGGCAACCTGCCGCAAGTGTTTCCAATGCTGGCCCAGCAAGATTGAGAAATCGTTGTGAGGCTTTATCGAGTTTATAGGTTATAGTGAGACTCACAAATGCAGCCAAGGGCAGTGGAAGGGTAGCTGGAAAACTTCCCCCTGCAAGAAAGACCCTTTTTCAATCATTATATTGAAGAACTAGTTCTTAATTATGCAAGCAGAAAAATGTGTCCCTTTAACTTGCTAAAGTTTCCACACAATGACTATACTCATAGATTTTTATTTATTTTTTCTTTTTCCCCCTTAGTTATAGTTCAAAGTTCCCCAACACACACACACACACTTATAATGCTATGGTACTGAACTATGGTGCATCATAAAAAATATGCATATATCGTTAAAAAGTAAGACCTGCAACAAGGCTTGGGACATCAACACCAGTGGCAGCTAAGATTTTCTTGATCTGTTCCTCAACATAGGAGAGATTTGCAGCAGGGCTTGGCCAATCTGTGCCGTTCATAAATACTGGTTTCCAAACGCCCCGAGTTACTTCAGCTGAGAAGTAAATTACAATGGTTGCCAAAGATGCAGGAAGATAATCAGCTAAATCTTTAAGCCCTGAAATATATTTAGAGAAGATGAAGTCATAACAGTGTAACTTTGATCCAGATCTACTACGAATACAAATAAAAATTGGGTGCTGCAGCAACTCACACTAAGAAATTTCTTGGTCATCCTGACTTCCCCATTTAAATATGTTAATAGTTTTTGAGGAAATCAGATATTCCCTATTGAATAAAGTGCTGCTATATGAAGGGTACGTTTCAGAACAAGAACTACAGTATGGAGTTTTGACATGTAATTAAAGAACAAAGGCCACATCAACATCCAAAAATCAGGTGCACACACAAGACAGACCTGTACACAGTTCACGAGGAGACAGCCTGCCATGAGCACAGGCTGTTAGAGCGGCATCAACAACAAAAGGAACAGCTTCGAGGACATCCCATGCTGGTAATGTAGGTCTTAAAGAGGTATCTTCATTTCCAGCTCCAGACGAAGTACTACTTCCAGATGTCACAGAAGTCAAAGACTGGGTTCCTCTACTAATCCTTCTGAACATCATGTTAAGAAGCCCATCCACAGTCTGATGAACAGGGGTCCCATGAACAAGACCAGAAAGGGTTGAAGCTATACATGCTTGATGTTGCCGATACCATACTTTCAATTTTGGAAACGAATCCACAAAAATGGGTTCTGGAGATGATGAATTTACAACAGCTGAGAGTCTCGCTTTATTTCGATCCTTGTGGACATTTCCGGAAGATACTAGGTGGGAGTTTCGTACTAATAGCAGGTATTCAGGAGTAAATATGGATCCGACTGGGGGTACGTCTCCTACTCGATGTTCAAGAGGTGGATGATTAAACCTCCACAGCTTTAGAAGAAGTGCGAAAGCATTCGAGAACACAGCATGGGCAGAGATCTCTTCCCCTGTGGTAAGAGTCCATGAAACATTGGGCACACATGAACCAAATACCTCACAGATAGGCATTAATGAACCTGCAAGTTGCGGAACCTGGCAAAGATGATAGAAAAGCAAACAAATTATTCATACTTGGCATGAATGTCCTAGTAATCCCCCACGCATTCCCCCCTCCCCTCCTTCTAATTCCTGCTTCTTATTATTTGAAAGGAATTTAAGTCTCCCTTTCTTCTCACAAGAACTCAGTTTGAGCCACAAAACAAACAATAAACACACACAGCAAACTCAACCGTCAACTCTTGACTGGATATATAACGTTCAAATAATCATAGTATATTACTTATTAGATAACTAAATGTACAAAAACCTCTTTTTGGCTCTTGATTTTTTTACTTCTGAGCCCTACTTTTTCCACTTTACAACTGCGCTCTGTTCTCAACAAAGCAAAGCGTCATCCCTACCATTTGGGCTCAGCTATAAGATTTAGGGTCAGCTATAAGAAGTCTTTTTCGTCATTCTACTTTATCTAGGGCCATATCTCTTTGTGATATCATAGCCTGTCATGTCTTGCATCCTCAACCACATCATTTTTGGAAAACCCTCACCCTTGAATCACTTTTAACTTAAAGAGCTGAACTTGAAACATATCTTTATAAACATGCAATCATTGGTTTAATTACATATTATACCGTCTCTGCAACCAACCAGACCATCAAGGTATGTGTGGTTATAGTCGCGTAAATCTGGTCAAATCAATGAAAATACCCTCTTATATCTGTACAAGGAAGATGTCTGGCTAAGTAGAAGCAGAACATACCAAGCCATGTAGAGAGAAAATCTGAACACAGTCAACAGGTGCTATTCCAACAAGGAGAACATTCAGCATTGGAGCATAACCTATCAAATGGCTGTCACTCCCAGAATAATCTGCGGGAACCGGCGGAGACAATAGTCTAGTAATAAAATAAACAGTGTGCTCCTGCAAGCGTCAGGACCTAACATATTCAGGACAGTTGGGTGATTCCGCTAGGAAACCAAGTGATGCAGACTCTCAATGATGTACTGTATATATATATATATATATAAGTACACATACACATGCAAATGCAAGTGTGACCAAAGCATTGCTCTATGCAGTTTGGTATTACTAATAAAAAGGGGCTACCCAGTGCATGAAACTCCAGCTATTGTGGGGTTTGGGGAGGGTACAAAGTACACAGCCTTACCTCCACAGGCTGGGAAGCTGTTTCCCATATCAAACCCATGACCTCCAGGTCACAATGGAACAACCTTACCATTGTACCTTTGATAAAATTCAATATTTTTAAATGTAATAACTGCTACCTCATTACCTGTATATTCCAACCACAAATTAGAGAGGCCCCACAAAGAATGGTAGCAGCAGCTATCTTCTCATCTTCTGATCCTTCGACTGCAAGTTCAAATACTTTCTTGAGCTCTGCTAAGCTTCCATCAAATCCATGAGCTTAAATTCAGTTGCTATAGCCTTGGCTAAATCTATAAAAAATAGCATCTGATATACCTGGCTTCAGGAAAAAGAAGTTATAACTGAAGACCAGGCCACAATGAAGGAATATAGAATGAATCCAACAACTATTCACATTGTATCACCTCTATAATTTTGTACATTGGAACCACCGTCCGTTAACAGAATATTCATGGCATTACATGTGGAGGGATAATTCCTAAAGTTAGTGTAATAGATTGCTTATATTAATAAATATTGCAGATTGGAATATCCAGCCTCCATCACTACTACTTTGTAAAACAGACGATCCATGAACATAAGAGTTACAATTTGATTTGCTGGAGCTCAATTATGCTTCTGTTATAAAAAATTTGGCCTGGTCGAACAATCCTATCCACCAACCCCACGGCATCAACTATCAAAATTCAAAAACTGAGTTTGCAAAGAAACCATGGTACGGCATTATAAACTTGCCAAGTCATTGTATAATAACTGAAGATTTAAAATCAGATTGAAGATAAACCCTCAGTATGAATGACTTGATGAGAGAAACTTAGTTCAGAACAAGTATAGCATTACATGGACTCATTAACCACATAAACTATGTGAGCATGTGCATTAGTATACCTTGAAGCAGGTGCCGAGACTAAAGCATTTATCATTAGTGGAGTAAGTGGGGCCCCCTTCAAAAATGATGACCAATCAGGCACTTGAGCGGGCACACTATGAGGTATTTGGTTGATGCATCCATTCACGTAGCCTGGCCAATAATATGCTGATGTGTCAAGTAGATTTCTGGCAATACAAGCCTCGACTATCAAATGTCTCATGTTTCCAGCTGCAAACATGGATTAAGACTGATTAAGACTAGAAACCACATGAATATAACCAAAAAGGCAACTTCTCTTTCAGTTTTAAGATAAAAAAGACGACGTTCAATTCAATAAAATCAACTTGAGCTTTATAGACTATTATTTTTTATATTGTAGCTCATATAAACAGTTTGTGCATATTCTTAGCCTAATACATGCTTTTAAATCACAGCATCGATAACATATGGGTCATCACCGTGTACAGTATCCAGAATATCAGGCTAGGTGTGACCAGAATAGGTTATCGATGGCATAAATTTTTTTCACCAATCCACTACACAGTCAATAATACAAATGTTTAATCCTTTAATCCCATGGTAGGTTGATTTTTTTCTCTGTTTTCCTAACAATTGAAATTAAATGGAAATACTCAATGGCTCATGAGAAAGAGATGCTACTTACAGCAGTTGATTGGCATGTCTTTCATGCTGATGCACTCAAAATACGCACTACCAACATTGATTCCTGAAACAAGCATCATTGCTTTTGCAGCAGCCTGATTGGCCGCAGAAACTACTGCTTGAGGTGGAGTCAGCAAGCCCTGATAATCGCCCAAACTCTGTAAGCTAGAGACCAAATCCATACGACGCTTCCCAGGAACCTGTTTTTGCCTCCAGTGATTGGTGGAGAAGCATTCTCCCCCATCAATTGGGGCATCTTCCTCTTCCTCAATAAGATCAGCAATCACAAGAGTTGTGATAGACAATAACATGCACAAGCGAGTATCAAGGCGAGGCACAGGACCCTCAATTGGATCCCTTTCCTAAAGGTTAATGAAAAAAAAAAAAAAAAAAAAAAGAAAAAGAAAAAAAGTTAAGACTTCTATAGACAGGAAGAAATGTGTTGTCCACTAAAACCTTGAAATGACACTCCCCACATTCCATACAGTGAATCCAACCTCCAGTCCAAATCAAGAGAGATTACTAAGAATCACTCGGATGGGCTTTGAGTGAAACCCAGCCAGTAAGACAACTTACAAGTCAAAGCATGGATCTTTCTAGCTGCCTAGATTGTCATAGATGTGATGCCTGATTCATTCCCCTATTCCTGTTTCTTAGTATTATCAAGAAAGATATTACTTCTAAATACCATACCAGATATTCGATCTTGCACTTTATGGTATGAAACAAGAATTTAAATCAATTATTTTTATTACAACTCTATCTTTAGTTAATGTAACATATGGTGTGTGTGTGTGATACACCAAAATACTTGAAATGTTCTAAGTCTGATCTGCAGATTGGAAAGACACAATGACAGTGCAAGGAGCATCAGCTTGGATTTTTCAAGAATGATTCATATCTATAAGTTTTGCAAAGAAATTTGTTCAGTAGTGATAAATTCCAACCCTTTGAACAAGACGTAGAGCTGCCATCCAAAGCCCTAAAAAGGTCTCATGCCAGGTGGTGTTATTAATTGCTTGAAGGGCCTTCATCAAACCTGTATGGATAAAACCATCAAGTTTTTGTATTAGACAATGGTTTGACTAAATTTTACAAGTTTATAAAAATAAAGGACCCCCAAGGGTAAAACTAATCTTACCAGTAATAATTTCAATTGCACTTGTTTCAGTAACTTGTGACCCATCCATTGCATCTTCTAAAAAAAGATCAAGAGGAAGCCAAAGAGCAGAACGACTAGCACCATGACAAAGACGAGCAGAATGAGCTGGAGACCCAGAAGCCATAACCGCATTAAACTCCTGCAGTGAACTTGTTTTACATTTTTGAGACAAAACTTTGTGAGTATCTGATATCAACTGTAAAAGAGCCTCCGGAGTCATAACTTTTGAATTTCTTAATGCTGATGAATTCTCTACAAGCAGCTGTATTTGCTGGACGAATAATCCCCAATGTGTGGGCCTGACAAAGTGGCAAGCATGTAATAAGTAAATTTTTCATTCAGTTTGTAGGCTAAGAAACAGATAGAGATAAGTAAACAATAATTGACAATAATCCGAAAAAAATCCTTGACCTAAATGAAGTGGAATTGCAAAGCTGGATTCATGTAGTCATCCCCAAACAGTTAACTTTGTTGAGCATGAATTTGGATTTTATCAAATTCCATTCAATGGAGACACAGTAAAACATGATTGCATTTTAAGGTTAGACAATGATCTAATGCATGGTTAATACTTAATACTAAAATATTTAAGCAAATATAACCTTGACAGAAGAATGCATGATGTTTGAAAAGCAATGGTTAAAAGAATGAAGTTCTGACATGTTTCGGCGTGCCAAGTAAAGAATCCTGGAAGTTACTTTATTTTGCAGAAATTGCCCCACTAACTCTATGGCCACCACAGTATTTATATTCTGCAATTTTTCTCGATGCTCAATCCTCTTCTCATCATAACTATCATGACCATCTAGTTCCATATCTTGAGGATGAGTTTCCCATCTAGATTTCTTTTCTGTTGTTAGTTCCAGCAACCCTTCATCATCTAATGATGCGTCGAGCAACTGCCAAACAATTGAAAATATAAATTCAACAGCAAGAATGCCAGGTTCACTTGCTCGCACACCAAATATCTGGGATAGATGAAGAACATTGTCTATTGAATTCATGACCCTGCATGAAGAAGAGAAATTAGAAATAACATACGAGAACACTGTCTCTTAGTACGTTTATTTTATGCTTCTCAAATCAAAAAGGGAAAGATCTACAAAATTCCATCATAAATCAAATATATCATGACTAGGTCAACATTATTCTCAAGCAAACAGGCACAATAAAAAACAAAATAGAATAGTTTACTAAAGAACAACCCTGTATCAATTTTTTTAAATTTTTTTTCTTATTAACATCGCTGCTCAGACTTTCTCGAAGTGCTAGGATTCGGCTATCCCCACATTGTTAGAATTTAAGACTTTGTGCGTCAAAGTCGATAAACACACCTGTACTGAACGCACACAAGTATATTGTTGACACAATGTTTGTGGAAAAAAAAAAAAAAAAGAACAAGATGCGGTGGAGCTTCAATGTGTAGAGCTTGCAATTTTTGGAAAGAAGTAATTAAACTGAGATGGGAATGCAACAAGTGAAAATAAACAGAGTAGACAAATGTGCTATATAATTGATGTAAATTTGTTCTGATGTCAGCTTTGTGAGTTGAAGTCAAACAATCGCTAAACCTGTATCGAACACAGCACAAATATATGGTTGATGCCTATTATATGTGTATAAACTAAGAAATTACGAGACTCAATGCAGCTAGACATGTATAATTTGCATTGTTTGGGGAAAAAAAGTTAATGAACTAGTATACAAGTGCAATAAGAGAAGATCATTAAACAAGTGTTCTAGATACTTGATGCAGATATAACTATTAGCTGAGTCAGGGAACATGTATGGTCCTTAACAGATATCATTCTCTCCATTTACGTACAGTATCCTCTTCATTAAATCTTATGGTTCATTGCAAACTTTCATTTGGCAACTATTTTCTATTACTTT
Organism: Cornus kousa; assembly: GCA_025631255.1. Taxonomy (NCBI): domain Eukaryota; kingdom Viridiplantae; phylum Streptophyta; class Magnoliopsida; order Cornales; family Cornaceae; genus Cornus; species Cornus kousa. Next base: position 14,685 of record JAOTQH010285059.1, read on the forward strand.
TCCAATAATTTGGTCGTAAATGAAGTTAATCAGAGTTGTTTACTCGCAACACAGCCCTATTAAATTCGGAATACTTTCTCAATGATTGGCACAGTATAAAAAATATGGTGGAGAAAACACCGGCAATGCGAATAGTGTGCATGCATGATGAAAACCAATTATGAACCAAAATATTATACATGATATAAAATATTGTACTTGCATGCTTCACTATTCTAGGGGTCATTGATTGGTGCAATGGTAAAAAATTAAGAGTAACAAGCACACAAACAAATTCTAGTATGAGAGTAACCACTTCGTGAAAAGTAACATCAAATGTTAGGTGTCTCTCCAACCTTCCCCTCCCAGCATCCCATCATCACCCACCTAGCAATTGATTAAACTACTATAAAGCACAACTTCACGAAACAGTGAAATGGATGTTGCTGATGGTATGTGCATAAAATATTCACAAGTCTACATTCTACATATGGATAATGTTAGTTTCAAATTATCCAAATTAAACAAACATATAGAAAATGGACAGCTAGGTAAGCAAATAAATAAATCAGCTAGGGACCTAGGTGTTGCCCAGAGCAACAGTACGACTACAATACCAACAAGTTTACAACCACGTAATGCAAGTCCAAGAAATAATCCAAATAAAATTAAAATACTCCAAATAAAACTAATGTACATAGGATGGCTAGAAAAACATCTTTGGTTAGATTGAGTGGAGTTGGAATCTACACTTAAGTTATGATATTACACTTAAAGCTATAAAAAATCTTAGATTTGAAATTCTAGAATATTATTATCTATGAATCCCAAGAGAGTTAAAGAGATGTATGAAAGGAACAGTGCCACGCCCACTTTATCTCTATAGCACCGTCGTGGAAAAGTGCCTATGAAAATGGTCGGTGGTATGACATCTAATGTGACGAAATGAAATAATACTTTAGGAATTTGGGCGCTAGGTCACCCAAGGCGTGCTTAATTGAGACAAAAGTGAGTAAAATGAAATAGCCCATATGGACTACTGAAACATATTATTGGGAAGATGTTTAGCACCCAATTCATCCATACTTGTGCACATTTGCCAAATTGATTTGCATGATTTCCTAACCGTGGATGTGTGTTCAAAGTGTAAGTAAACCTTGTGAGATTCTCTATTGTTTTGGCCTTTTGAAAGTGAGACTAGACCTATGGGAAAGTTCTAACCTCATGCCCTTTAATCATAATGCATGTGACTATTGACTTAAGAGTTGACTCGGGTGAAGTAATGACAAAATATAGATTTCAACGGCATAATGACATGGAAAGACCTAAGATTGCTAGGTGCTATCTTCGTGAGTATGTCATAGGACTATTGCGAAAAATGTTTAAATCCCATGAATTTATTGTCTATGAGAAGTGAGATAATATGACCAGAATTCTAAATGCCTTAAGACTCTAAAATGAACAATACCTTTCAATGAACTATGATTCCAATAAATTAAGACCCTATGTGGATTAGAATCCTACTCGAGTAAGAATTCTACATGAAGTAAGTAACCTAAATATGATGAAGCCCTCAATAGATGAGAGCCTTACATAGAATGAAAGCCTTACCAGTCGGGCGAGGCAGTAGTATGAGAAGCGATTGGAATGTCCTAATGTGAGTGACTGAAAGGGATGGGTCGAGTGCTCCATTGTTCACCACTAGTTTCTAGTATGTCTATCAGAAGTAGTTTCAGTTTTGCTTTAGTATGGTCCATATCGTGGGAAATTGAGGTCACATGACTTACTACTAAAAACATGAAATAAGTCCTAAAAGTACCAAAAGTGACCAATTTGTGCAAACCGAAGACTACTACTGAAATTGCAACAAAATAATGACCAAGGACATGAGCTAAGGCTTTTATGAGGGATGCATTATGAAATTTTAAGGTGAAATTATATATAAAAATCTATAAAAATAATGTCAAAAAAGTGACAAATCTACTGGACCTAAAATGACCAAAAACATTTAGTGCACTCTAGTGTAATTCAGGTAGAGGTTCAACCTAGGGACTGACTAAAGGTGTTGGGAATGACAAATTGAATTTTTGATGATAAAAATATTATTGGGGTTGATAATTCGTAGAACCGGAACCCAAGCCTTATAGTAGAGAGATGCACAAGCTCCACTGATCTAGACCTACAGGGGGTGAATAGGTCTTGTAGAACTAATTACCAGTTTACTTTTCAACTTCAATTTAACAGAACTTTAAACTAGGATTGTGGCAGATATTAAAAATCTAATCAATCGACAGTAATAATAAGCAATTAAAACATAAAGCAATGGACACCATATTTTTACTTGGAAAACTCTAAGTAGGAAAAACCATGGGACTTAATTCAGACAAACCAAATTCACCATAAGAGAAAAAGATTACAACCTTGGAGTGGATTTGGAGCCTTCCGGATTGTGATCGAATCAGCGATCACATGGTAGCAATCAGATGGCGATTGTTATGTAAAATAATGAAACATTAATAAAATTCATCATTTAGAGTGGATTTGGAGCCTTTGGGACTCTTGGATTGCATTGATTACACACTACTAAGCAATCAAAACATGGATTTTATACCCAAAAGGGGGTGGCCGAGTGGGGCAGAATGAAGTGTCTTCGAGTAGTTTATTACATGTAGACCATGTAGCTAGCTAGATGCTTTTACTTAAGCATATGAATTCTCCATGTACTCTTGCTATTCTCCCAAGCAGAGTCAAGTGGAATCAAGTTGAACCAATTAGAATGACACATGAAAGTTTAAGGTTCACCTCCTCAACTTTCTTTTCTAAATTTAATCATGCAGCTGTACAACACTAGCCCTCTAATTCAAACAGCAGTATCAAAACGAATACAATAAGTGGTATATCTTTATTCAAAAGCCAGGTAATAGGAGGTTTGGCCCTTTTTTTTGCACAAAGTGGCTGTTCTCATACTCGAACTCTCATCTTCAATCTTGTCAGCCATTTGATATTCATATAGTTTACAAAATAAAATATCTTTCTTCCTTTGGTCTTATGTTGCTGATTTTAATAAGTGGAGCAAGCAGCAGTGATTATGCCGAGTAACTAAATAAAGAAAGTAAAAGAACAGAAGCTCAAGTATATTGACATTAAGAAGCAACTCATGTAATGTATAAAACTCAATCTCATGACTTACTTTTGATAATCCGGCCCATTTATATGAGATTTCACATTGAGAGCATGTCTCTTGAGGAGTTCCATATAAAGCCTAAATGCTGCCGGCCGCGAATGTCGATTTGGAATAACCCTATAGAAAAGAATGGTAAAAATGAATGTCAGACAATAATATAATGTCCACCAAAAGAGGCTGTAACCCAGTAGGAACAACAATTTTCGTCTTGAAGATTTTGTAAAACATTTGATAGATTAGGATGCCAAAAAATTTAGAATGCATTATAAGGCCTCACAAATCATGTCATTACTAAATACTAAAAACAATTCAAAACCCAAATAGATCTGTCTATACCCTATACAAAAGAGAGAGATATCATTAAAAAAATCACATGTGTGTGTTATCTTGTGAGAATGATCAAGTACTCATATATGCATTCTGAAAATGACTACCACTTTGTGCCATTAACAGAAATAAACATCCAAAGTAAAAACTGCACGAATCACACAGAGAAAACAATCGAATAGTTAATTTAGAACCTAAACAACGGTGATGATTCACAAATCAACGATGGATGATTGTTCAAAATAATTCACGGAAGATCTCCAATCACTCAACCACTGATAAAAAAACCCAAAAACCCAAAACATCAAATCACCAAAAGACATCACAGAATTTAGAAATTAGAAACAACCCCATGAAAAGAACATTTCAAAAACAAAAACACAAACAGAGACCTGGTGGAAAGCAGAGCGAGGACGAGCATAGGAGGCACAATCTTGACCATCAACGCCTTCTCCAGAAATTTCCACGCAATGGGTACGTTGTTGTCCCAGCAAATGTGGGAGACCAAAAGGTTTGCGAGCTCAACTGATGGCAGAGACACCCCAGCGGAGCTCAAATTCGAAGAAAGCTGAATTGCCCACGACAGAGGCTCACTGCCCCTGTCTTGGGCCGCCTTTGTCAGCTCCACCACACCGTCCCATAGACTGCTCTGGAAGGACACCGCCATTAATGGGTCATATGTGGAGAGAGAGAGAACTATTTGGCATATAGACTTAATGGGAAGAGTGGAAGTTTTGGTTGGTTATTGCTGGTGATTCTTTTCTCTTTGCTACGTTGGTCTCGAATGTGAAAGTCAAATCGAGCTGTGAACTTGCACGGGTTTTAGAATTATGAAAATAAATAAAATAAAATAAAATTGAGAAAATTACGAATTAGTCCTATTTTTGTAGTCGATAGATAAAAAACAAGTCTAATTAAAATTTAAATAAATTTCACTTACTTCCTTGGAGCTTGTCAATAATATCTCACATTGATTCATTTATATTTCATACTCCCACTTACCTCTCCTTTTGAGTAACGAACGTCCAACTAGATACCGGTTGTGTGTCTTTTACTACTTTGCCTATTAAAATGTTTGTCATCACTTCAGACATTCGAATGGCAAAACTAACCTTCTATTAATTTTCTATTGCTGACATCAACAAATTCCCCTTGTCTCCGTGAGGTACACCTAATGGCAATGGAAAATCTGTTACTTAAATCAAAACCTTAGAAGAAGTAAATAGGATTATAAAAGGTAGATGGAATCTATGTGGGATATTAATAAACCTCAAGGGAGGCAAGTGAAAATTACCTAAAAATTTTATAAGACAATAAAATTTTACATTTTATATGTATTTCCAACAAAGTTTAATAACTAATACAATCCCTCTTTTATATATATATC
>JAOTQH010285060.1:0-10029 GCA_025631255.1 Cornus kousa
ATCAAATTCCACGGTGATCAACAACAAGCACATCAAATCGTGCCGTTCATCATCCAAAATCCACAGCGATTCAAGATTAAGCTCAGACAGCCCTTGAATCCAATCAACAACATCAAAACGGAGATCGAATCAGAAGAATATCACAAAAGATTGTACCCCACAGTTATTTATTAATAAAATATTTTATTTTGCTCTCATATTTTGTCTTTATTTGCATAGAACAAAATTTGTGTGTACATATGGTAATTTGGATCAACATGTAATTGTATGGGTAGGAAATAGCATATGCAATAGAAAAGAAGTGATTGCAGCATTGATGATCAAAGTGAACATGAAATTTTATTAGTGGAAGCGGAGTTAAATTCAGCCACCGTTTTTTAGTACCCTCCAATCTCTTAAAAATATAAATTTTGGTTTTTCCACTATAATTAAACAAGAATTAAATGGTTGGTTATACACATCATCATATACGGTTCTAATTGAAAAAGAATTGATAAAAATTAGGTATGATGTTGCTTCAGAAGCGATGAGAATATTTAAATGCTTGAAATCATGCAGAAGTTTCAGCAATTGTTGATTGTGAAACTATGTTCACACACTATACGAGTTCCTACGAACAAAATATGAACAAATAATATATGATATATTTCATGTTTAATTAGTCCATAGTTCATAATTCTTTGTATAAGCTTAGCATAAGTTAAGACATATTTGCTAATCCAGTGCAAATACATGTGTAGAAATCTAGAACAAAATAAATTTTCTTTGCATTTGCCCTTCTGTATTTGTATGGAATGATAGGTATTATGTTTCTTTTTATAAGAATTAAGAAGGATTGGAAGGTTATCTTGTTATTCACTATTAATTTTTTTTAATTCCAATTAATCATTCAATTACAATTCAATTTGTAATCAAGGAACTACAAGAAAGAGAGAAAATTTAAATTATAAAACCAAAACTAAGAAGAGCACATGACCTTGTCAGATGCTAACCAATTGTCTGTATCAACATAAAATTACAGTAATTTTTTTGGTTGTGGTGAATTATGCCACAAATTTCTAATTTAATTAATTTGGTTTTAATTTTAGAGTTACATGTTATTTGAAAAAGTTTGTTAGGTGTTTTTGGGCAACATATATATATATATATATTTTTTGAAAGGTGAATTTCATTTATAAAATAAGTACGTATAAAGTTAGAGCCCATAAATGGGAAGTTAGCCCAGCTAATAAGTTACAGGTTCGGCCCAATGAAAGGACCCGAAGCCATAAGGCCCAAGATTACAGTTATACCAAATGGTTCGGTTCGGAGACCGTTACTGGTCTGGGCAACAAATCCGGTGGTGACATTGGAGGGTGACTCCACAATTCCTTGATCAGGTGGTTCAGCCGGTGGTCGCAGGATTGAAGATGGAAGCTCCCATTCAGCAATTAATCTTCTGGTAAATGGGGAGTCTGGAATGAATGGGGACATGAGCTTTAATAGGGGGTTGTAATGCGAACAAAGATACAAGGACCAAATCAAACATCCCCAGTGACATTTGGGCTTGGGCAACTACAATCTCAAACTGTGTCTTCAGTCTTGGGCATCTTCCTATCAAATACCTTCGTAGCAAAGTTTTGAAATCGTTCACAAATCGATAAGGGGTCAAATTCGCATTCATTTTCCTCTATTTTCATGTATTTTTGTTGAAATATACTACATATATATTTATAATCGAGAAACTCAAATTGGTAAAAACTACTAAATACAAACATCGAAAGTAATTCAAATCCATTTAGATTTTTAACGAAAATTTCGAAAGAACGCTAACTAATTGAATTTGCAAGTTACACCGTTTTTTATCAGACTAAGGTCTTTTTGAGTAAAAATGGAATCGTCAAAATTATCCCCCAAAAAAATTGTGTCAACCCCTCCCGTTAGACCTTTTAACTGTTCAAATAAATTTCAAAATCATTAGCAATCTGTTTTACACGTTACAACTAATTAAATTAATTCTCATCAACATTCATTCTTATTCTTATGGGAGCAGTCATTTCATTTACTATTTTTAATTGTCCCTTACAAATGATAATTTTTTTTGTGATATGTATGTGCTACAACTAAGAATTCATGAATATGTCACTAATTGTGCTAAATGATCGGGAAAAAAATCAATAAAATTACTAAAATTAATTAAAAAAATATTTTCATTGAATTATGCAGTAAAAATTAATTATCAATCTCTTTTGAAGAGCATTTATGATAACGGATTTCGCTATATTACAGTCATACGGTTCTGCTTCCTACACGACATCCCGCAGCAGCCATTTCCACTATTGCAAACCATGGATAGGAGCAATGTAGCAAACATTGAAAGTTACAAGTACAAAAGGAAATAATATGGATTAGGAATTTTTTTGTGATCCATATCTCAAATGATGTGGACGCGACTTTTTTATTTTTGATATGGTAGAGGGATGTTGAATTCATTTAATTATTATAATCTAATGATATGTTTGGAAGGGTGGAATGGATTATAAAATTTAAAATTGAGTCTAATTAATTTTTTTTAATCTCAAATCAAAATAATCGATTTGGTGCTCCAAACAAAACATAAGTTAAAAATTCGGAATATGGCTTTTAAAAAACAAACAAAACCCTTGACCTAATTCTATTTCATAATCGATTGTCTTAGAATTAGAAATTCAGTACTCACCATCAATTTATGTAGGAGAGAATTAGATCTATTGTGATATAAAAAGTTATTGTATATATATATTTTTTCCTATCAGCGATTTATATAATGTATTAATTAAAAAACAAATAATTTAAATGTATCCCACCCTAGTAACCATTACGAATTTCTCATCAACAAAATTCTCTTTATTCTTATACTCACTTCAAATTAGTATAAAGTCTAAAATATAATTTTATTAAAGAAGAAACCGGATAAACCTGCTCATTACAGAAAGATTATTCATACAGCACTAATATTGTTTTTTGGTATCCTCCAATCTCTCATGATAGAAATATATAAGATGTGATTTCTACCTAAAATTAATTGGGAAAGTATTAAAAAAAAACTTTTAGTATTTTGTTGAGCATCTGCCAAATGGTATAACAAAAATATATATAATTGCTAAACATACATTAAGTGGTTCGAACATCATGTAAGAATATCAGTGGTTGGTTCTGAAACAATTCGAGCTATATTCACAATAAATGTGTTATGTGTTGTGCGGAAGCGTGGGTCCAACAAATAAATAATGGTGGTTGTGATTACACACACAAGAAGAATAAACTCACAAAATAATAAATAGGAGAAAACACACACACAAAAGGAAGACAAAGATTTAAGTGGTTCGGCAATGTGCCTACGTCCACGGGAGCTCAAGATCAATATACTAATATCAAAACCCAAGGGGTTACAAAAGGCTCACAAATGAGAAAATAAATATTATTTTCTCCAAACTCTCTCTGCTCACTCAATTGCTCTTCAATGGTTTTCGAATGATTTGAAACTGTGGGATACAAGGGCTATTTATATCCTACCAAACTCCCCTGATGATGTAAGTGATGACATTTGCAACTGATGATGTAAGCGATGACAATTACAACTGATGATGTAAGCGATGACATCTACTATTGATAATGTAAGCAATGACATCTGCTACTGATAATGTAAGCGATGACATCTGCCACTGATGATGTAAGCGATGACATCTGCCAGTGATGATGTAAATGATGACATCTGCCAGTGATGATGTATTTTGAGCCAATTTCAAATTTATAATTCCAAATTTGTCAACAAGAGTTGCATTATTATTAATAACCAGTTTGTTTTTCTGAGCTTGATCTATTAAGGTGGTTAGCAGGAATCTTTTTGTGACTATTTATACCATTATTTTTATCCAATGGAAAAGAGATAAGTGGCGAGTTTGGACAAAGCTTACCATATTGATTTAATGTTCTAATTGCCCAAGGAAAGGAAGTTGTGATATGGAATTGTTAATATGGTTCCGTGAATAGAAAATGGACGTGGCAAGTTTCAATGGAAATTTGCCATGTTAAACTATAACATTGATAATTATTGGAAATTAAAGATAATGGAGAGTCCCTTTAGAACTTACCATACTGGGGTATAATATCCTAAAAGGACAAGAAGATGGCATGGAACTACTATCATCTGTGCAATCTCATGATAAGGTCATAGTCAAGGGTTCTGCCAACCAATAATTAACCAACACGTGGCGAGCTTTATTAAACTTGCCACGGTAGATTAATTCTATTAGAAGATCTTATTTTCATAAGTATCATTTAAATGGATTTTCCATTGAGGTTGACTAAGTCATGAAAAGGGGGATGTGGGAGAAAAAATTTCTCCTTCTTTTTAGGAGACTTTGTTAAATTGTCTAAGATAGTCAAATTTGTTTGCTAAGGACGTGGAGGTTGGTTTGTTCCCATATATATATTCGTTGGAATTAAACATACGATGAAGGAATCACCGTGAAAAGGGAGTCCATGAAACCGTGAGGTCTAAATGAAGAAGAAGTAAGGCTGATGAGAAGTTACTAAAATTAAAGAAGTGGGCAACAACCATAACCGACGATATAAGCTTGGTGATCACGACGCCATGAACTTAGTATGGAAGGTGCAGCCAAAAAACAAGGGAACCATGGTTTACAGAAGAAAGAAAGGTAGTTTGGAGAAATATAGATGTGTATAAATACATTCTGGGAAACTACCCACGATGGAGGAGTTGCTAAAATTAAGGAGGTCATGAGGCCATGAACTCCGAACTCCAAACTCCAGAAGGAAAGTTTCAGGATAAAGGTTATTTATGGTGAGAAGTTTATCAGAAGTCAAACCACGATGCTATGAAAGGGAGGTTCTATAGAAGGGAGAGACTATTAGAAATCGTGGGACACTTGACTAAACGGTTGAAAGTGGTGGAATTCTATAAGGAAACTGCCACTAACTAAGGGAAGTTATCAAGAATTATGCAATAGTGGGTGAAATTATATCTGAAATCAAGGAAGAAAGTTGACAACATAGGGAAGAAGGACAAAGACATAGGACACTTGTTGACTGACAAAGAAAACATGTGGGAATTTACTTTGAAATTGCCCACAACGCAAGGGAGACATGGTTGAAGTCTACAACAGAAGATGAACACGATGGAGGAAGTTACAACTACTGAGTAATCGGGGGACACATGTGTGATAATTCTAATTTTCAGCATTTTCAAATTTTCTGGAATTGCCGTAAAGGGGTATTTTTGTCTTTTCACTTAGTTGGGCCTTATGCCTTTTTGTGCAATCTAATTTATGTGATTAATATGGTTATTATGTGGGTTTAAATTGTGTGTGGTGTGTTTAAAGGATTATTGTGTAAATTTTGACTAAAAGAAAAAGAGAAAAGAAATGAAAATGGAAATGGGGCCCACAAGCATCTAAAATTGGTCCAAGACCAACTTTTGGGTCTTATTTCTCTCACTCCCGCCCATCTCTCTCTCCCTTTTTTCTCACCTTTTTCTTTTTCATTTGGAAGCAAAACTTTGAGATTAAATCTTGGCTTCATCTTTTATCGGATTGAGGCACCGTTTGAGGAAAAACGAAGCTTGTGTCGAGCTCTACGCATCCATACCCCAATTTCCAGTTTTGGGCTCTCTTTGGGGTGCGAATTAGAGACCCATTTTTTAGGATTTGGCTCAATTGTGAGGTAGGGGCATCTTAAGCCATGAAGTCTTGTTCCATAGTGGTTTATGCTTCTTTATTTGTGTTTAAGCATGCTTAATTGTTTGATTATTGCTTTGAATGGTTTTATATGTGTAAATGTGAAGTTATATGAAAATGTGTTATGTGTTCTTTGTATGCAAGCATGATTGTATGTTGAGTTTTATTATGTTGATTATGTTGCTAGCATGCTATAATGATGTGTGGAGACATGTTTATTATTTTGTGACAAAATTTTAATTATCATGGTATGAAAATTATGAGACAATCATGGACGTCATGGGGTTACATGACGGAAAAAGGTTTTGAAGATAAAACGGGGATTTTGGGAGATGTTGTTTTGGAAAATCAGTTTTGATAAACCTGGTCGCTGTGGGGTTACCAACGGGCCGGAGGTTAGTATAGCCTAGAGGGGACTAGGGAGTTGCCTTAGCGTGGTTGAGCTATTCAGGCCCCTCGACGGCGCCGCGGGGTTACCAAGGGCCTAGGGACAATAGCTAATCCTCCTCTCGTGTCGCGGCGGGGTTACCAAAGGGCGGGCTATATTAACTTTGGAAAAATGATGGTTTTGAGAATGAAAACGGGGAGTGACATTATCATGCATTGCATCCCATTCCATTTGCATTGTATATGCTCGGATATGACATGTAACTTGTAATTGATTTCCCCTCCAATGCATGATCCCACTCTCCCATTGGCCTATGCTTTGTTTGGATCCACTAGGATACAAGAATTGTGTCTTAAGTGTCACCTGCTGAGCTTTATGCTCACCCCACTATATACTCATTTTTTTTTTTCAGGTCTTGGAAAAGAACCGGTGGACGACAATCCACCCCAACCTTAAAAGTTGCTAGAAGAGTATTTTCCTTGTTATTTTGTAGTAGACTATTTCCTTGTTGATCCCCCATTTTTATAAAATTCTAATGGTGTAACGATGTAAACTTCTTTTGAAGGACCATGATCATGTAATACACTTATGATACTTGATGACATTTGAGATGTGAACTTGATGATATGTATCCTTGTTGATGAATGGGAAGGAAAATCCTAGTTTGAAGTGTTGTCTAGTTCAGTTGGTAGTATCAGCATTTATTGTTGCCGTGAATTCGGGTATTAGTTGCATAACAGGTTTGGGTTGAGTTTAAGGAGTAGTAGATGTAGCCATTGCCAAATTCCAGAGTGTTGAACCCCTCATAGGGCCTTTCGGCCGGCTGATCCTCCCCGTTAGCCGACCGAACTCCATCGTCGGCCGACCGAACCCCCACTATCAGCCGATCGACAGTTGTGTACAGTGAATATCCCTAGAGCATTCATTTCACGATTTCTCATCGCCCGACCGACCTTCCTTTGTCAGCCAACCAACGATGCATTGTCAGCCGGCCAATCAAGGCCTACCAGCTGGCTGACTGTCCTTCTTGACTCTGTATTCTTGGACTTCTTTAGAGGAGGGAACCATAGAGTAGTTTAAGGACTTGGATTGAGTTATAATGAAAAAGGTGGGTGTGAACGGATACGTGGAATGACTTGGTTAACCTCGGGTCAAGGCAAGGATCCGTGTAACAGTCCGGACTCACGGGTTTGGGTCATTACAAAGTTGGTGTCTGAGCCTTAGGTTCGAAACCTTTAGGACGACGGGTAGAGGCCTGTTTAAACAAACAAGTAATTAAACAAGTAGCACGTAGTTAAATAATTAATGCAACAACATTAATTATGTGCTTATGTGCTTGCATGTTGTGTTAAAGTGTTTATTGCTTAGTTATGCATGCTTAGTATTAGTGAGGCATCATCTTTGGTTGGATCATTTTGGTTGGATCATTTCTAGTGGACACTAGTGTCATGTTTTGAACCGTTTCTTCGTTCTATAGCATGATGTCACGACGTGAAGAAGCAAGGGAAGTTGGCCCTAGACCAACAAGAGGTGATGTTGGCGAGAGCTCTAGCTCCAATCCGGCAGAGCCAGTTGATGAGAACATGCTTCTTAGGAACTTGATTCCCCCAAAAACTGTTCCCACAAGGAGGGAAAATGTTGAAGCACTCGTAGGAGTGGGTGAAGGTTCTGCAGAACTGGTATTGAACCGGTTGTTGCAAAATGTCTTGAGGGCAACAGTTGCTGCTAATCTGCAACTGGTACCACAACCCACAGTTCAAGTTAAGGAGACGCCAATACAGAAGCGTCTTAAGATCATAAAAGGGTTTTCTTAATTGATGCCAGTTATGTTTGAGGGCGATGCGGATCTAATGATAGCGGATGACTACTTGGATCAAGTGGAGACTCAACTAACCTCAATGGATGTGATAGAAGATCATTTGAAGATCATCCTAGCTACTCACAAGTTTACTAAGGATGCCAAGGTTTCGTGGAAGTCAATCACCAACCAGTACAAGTTTGAAGAGATGAGCTGGGACAAGTTCAAGGAACTGTTTTATGAAAAGTATTTTCCACTTTCGAAAAGATGGAAGTTACAAGATCAATTTAATAACCTTATTCAAAGGAATATGTCGGTAGCGGAGTATGAGAACAAGTTTACTTCACTCTCCCGTTTTGCTCCAAAAATGGTGAAGGATGAAGCTAACAAGACTCGAAATTTTGTTACCGGTCTTAATGATAGGATGAGACCATTGTTAACGGCGCAATTCATCAAGGTTTATTCTAAAACAGTGGAAAAGGCTTTGATGCTTGAAGCGGATTACAGAGATAAGGACGTAAGGAGAGAACAGTGAAAGCAGAAGAGGGGTGCAGGGCCATCCTCAGAGGGATCTTCTTGGAAGAAGAATAAGGGTGGTTCATTTCAATTTTAGGGGCAACAATCTACACAATCTGCTCCTACCACTCCTATGCCTGCTAGATCTAACAAGGGTGGAGTTATTTGTTATCAGTGCCAGCAGCCAGGGCATTACAAGTCTAGTTGTCCAATAAGATCGTCTTCAGTTTCTTCAACGCCGAGGGTTTGTTATGGGTGTGGCCAGCAGGGTCACTTGATTTGGGATTGTCCGAGTCAAAGAGCAAGTACTGGTAGTGGTAGAGGGTCACGTCAGAGGTCATCACAATCGGCTACAGTTCAGTCAGGTTTCAGACCACCACTACCACCACAGCCTGCCATGTCATCTCAGGGTTCGCGGTCAGTCAGGAGGGATACTCCTACTGTATCGGTACAGCAGTCTGGTGTCCAGATTGGTAGTTCCCAGGCACAGGCACCACAGGGACGTGTCTTTACACTTACACCAGCTGATGCATCTTCTGGACTGTCAGTTCTCCGAGGTATCTTTCCTGTGTTTGGTTCTTAGGCTCGCATTTTCTTTGATTCTGGTGCATCTCATTCTTTCATCTCATCATCATTTGCACTTGCATCAGGGTTAGAGGTCAGTTTCCTGGATCGGCCGTTAAATGTTGATACGCCAGTTGGGGTTTCAGTGTCTTTGAATCGAGTTGTACGGGATTGTTCCATTGCGATAGCTGGACGGACTTTTATGTTTGACCTTATCCTCTTGGAGATGACTAGTTTTGATGTCATTCTCGGGATGGATTGGTTAGCTTTCTTTCGGGCGACGATTGATTGTTTCAAAGGGAGAATTACAATTTGCACTCCCGAGGGAGACTGTTTCTTTTTCATAAGAGATCGGAGTCATTCCCAACCACCATCGTTGTATGGAGTTCGTGGACGGAGCCATGGTGATTACTTCTTGGCTAGTCTTCTAGCCGAAGGAAATGATATCGTGGGAGAAGTTTATCCGGTGGTTGTGTGTGACTTTCTGGATGTCTTTCCAGAAAATTTAACGGAGTTGCCTCCACATCGAGAAGTGGAGTTTACTATTGACTTGATGCCTGGTACCGCACCAATTTCTATGGCACCATATCGTATAGCTCCAGTTGAATTAGAAAAATTGAAGAAGCAACTTGATGATTTGAGGATGAAAGGTTTCATCCAACCGAGTGTGTCACCGTGGGGCGTACCGGTCTTGTTTGCTAAGAAAAAATATGGTTCTTTAAGGTTATGCATTGATTATCGGAAGTTAAATTATGTCACCATCAAGAACAAGTATCCTTTGCCAATGATAGACGATTTGTTTGATCAGTTGAAGGGAGCCAGTTGTTTCTCAAAGGTTAACTTGAGGTCTGGCTACTATCAGTTACGGGTTAGGGATGAGGATATCCCAAAGACAGCGTTCCGTAAACGGTATAAACATTATGAGTTCCATGTGATGCCTTTTGGCTTGACTAATGTACTAGCGGCATTCATGGACTTGATGAATCGCGTCTTTCATGATTACTTGGACCAGTTTGTGGTAGTTTTCGTGGACGACATTCTTGTGT